>JAOPHQ010001283.1:22500-32587 GCA_030340625.1 Merluccius polli | reverse complement strand
CATCGTCATCAGCCCACGTCTCTTCTGCAGGACTGCATGTCTTGCAGAAGAAAGTTGCATTTAACGGGGAGACTTTAAACAGGGTTGTACACAGCTTGCGTATTTAAGGGGGGGGGGGGGGGGGGGGGGGGGGGGGGGGGGAGAAAAAACACCATTATTTGGCATACTTTCTTTCCTCTGCAGTGAACCGTGTGTTCCGCTAGGTGGCGGTATTGCACAAGGAGACACCTCACTCTTCCTCAGCTTCATGTGTTTGCATGTTTCTATGGAGGTGGGGATGATGTGTGTATGGTTGCATCATTGGATGGGTTGAATAACATTGAAGAACATTTCAAAAAACACGCAAGAAGTCACTTTGCAGTTTATTACGATAAATTATTAATTTTTTTGTACATCCATACACACATTGCAACGTTTGTCTTGAGGGAACAAATGTGGACAGAAGCGTTGATTAAAACTCAAAATGGAAACAAAACAACAGCACCGGCTACGCTATAGGATGGTTCAATTACACGGCAAATGTAAACTATTTTTATCCAAACATCTTCAACGTCACCGTGTCGGCGCAGGGCAAGAGAAGCAGGTCTTCAAAGTCACCAGGCAGGCAAATCCCAAACCATTAACAACAAAATCAATCAAAACCTCAAATAATCTAAACTTTCTGTAGGATTGGGACTCTGCATAGAGGCTTCACCAGTTCAGAAGCAAACACTTTGATTCCACTATGAATGAATAAATGAATTACAACCATGGAGGAAAAGAGGCGAGGACGTCATCACAGTATCGTTAAGGCGGTATGAGAAGGTCCATGTGGCTGAAGGTGTCGATGCAGAGACCCCGTACTACCGGCTCGCTGGAGACTGAACCCTTTAATACCAAAGGAGTGAATACCAGACAGTTTACTTGTGCATGTTTATGCTGAAGCTGTTGAATTTGCATTGGCGTCGCGTTGCTTGTAGCTGTGCGCGAATAACATCTTTTGCATGGATCACCAAAATAGACAGAAGCCTTTTGACAAGCTAACGTTTGGCAGTATTTTATAGTATCCGTTCATAAAGTCGACACAAACTAACTGGAGAGCACTACACTAAGATCACACAAAATAAACGGATCAAGGGTTCATACGGTTGTGTGTATATATATATATATATCTATATATATCTTTTTTTTTTTTTACTTTCATAAATTATGAGGAATCTTTAGAAAAATATTTCTTTGAATGCAGCATTGTACTCATACAAAATAAATAAGATTAAACAGGAAGTAGGAGAGTCCTTCCGGTCGCGGTGAAGGGAGAAACCTCCACACTGGTTCTGTCCCACTCAGTAGCACAGCAACACCTGACCAACTCTAGTGTCATCGTATGTTGGTGCCACTGAAGTGTGTCTGCATGCTCTTATAGTTTCTAAACATTCATAAATATAGATTATTTAACACTCAGGAGAAGACGTAATACGTCCCCTGAGAATAAAATAAGAGTAAAAGGAAAGAAACGTCGATTGCAATTTACAATTTTGGTTGGAAATGAATCTTAAAATCTATCCTGACCCATACGATGAGATGCGACACAGCGCTGTATACCAGATAGTTAGGGTTTGTATGGCAGTATGGCATCAACCGAGGATGAAACCCCGTGATGCTTTGTGTTTGAATGGAGACGTTTTAGATGTTAAAGTGTCCTCCAAACCTCATTACAATCATGGCCTCATGGTCCAAACGTAGCGATCCTAATGATTGACAAGAAACGTGCATCCTTTAAGATGACATGCTTTCCCCCGGCGGCGAGGAGGAGCGAGGCCGCGCCTATGAACCGCGTCGCTCTCCTCGATGGTCAGGAGATGCTTGTTTCACTCTATCAGGTATAGAAACGTATATATGTAGAGCAGAAGTTGTAATCGTTGAGGTATACTTAGCAAACATAATATAGATGTGTATGATTAAAATCACATAAGGACAACTGAAGTGAATGAAACCTGGCTTGGCATGCCTGAATGTCTTAATTTGTGGTAATAGTAAATCAGAAATACAGCTTCTGAGGAAATCAAATGAACTGAAAGAATTAACCCCCCCTCGCTCCTCTTACTGCCCTGTTACTTCCCTCGCTCTCTCCTCCCCTCTCTTCCTCTCCTACCCTCTTCTGCACGTACATTTATCTCTCATCCTCTCTCTGTCTCTCCTCTCCTCCCCCCCCTCCCTCTCTCTCTCTCTCTCTCTCTCTCTCTCTCTCCCCTACTGTTCCCAGTTCTTCACTGGCTGTCATCGGAGATCATGTCCAGCATGGCCTGCAGCAGGCGGTCATCCCTGTGCCGGTACGGCTTGGCGCTGTAGAAGCGGTCGCTGTAGTCGCTGTAGAGGCTGTCCTCCGGGCCCTCGTACTTGTTGATCCGGTCCAGCGCCTGGTACAGCTGCTGTGGTGGGAGACGGGTGGCCGGTGCTGCCAGGAGGACGTTGTCATAATGCTGCTGCTGCTGCTGCTGCGGCTGCGGCGGCTTCCTGGCAGGGGAGCGGGGCTGGGCGGCCGGGCTCTGCCTGTTGAAGGCCGTCTGCAGGAGACGCAGCAGGGCCAGGGTGGGGGAGTAAGGGGACGACGCGGGGTCCCTGGAGGACTCGTTCTGGGGGAGCGCGGCGGCGGGAGAGGCCGGCGCTTCGGGGGCCTTCTGGGGAGGGCGGGCCTCGGTGGGCTCCTGAATGGCAGACACAATACCGACATGAGATGAGTTCAAGAAAGAAAGGGAACCGCGACGATTCATGAAGATTCATGTTCTTCAACCTTTTATCCGTGGATCTGTGTCAGGGGATTTTATGATATAATTAGCATTTGGTGAGGGGGTGTTCACATCACAAGGGCCAATGCAGGTTTGTATCGCTTCATATCATTTCATAATAACATATTTTTTGGATTCTGTCAAAGCATTATTCTCCATTATTTGTGGTGGAGAAGCTTGGGTAGACTTGATCACATCACATCACACACACATCTTGTATTTTATTGTCCTCTATGCCACATCTTCATCTATCATCTGTTACATTTCTCGAGGTCTATTCCCAAACGAGAATGAGGGAACATGTAACAGGGTGAGGCAGTCGTGATTATACTAAGTCACAAACCGCTGTTACATAATCTGAAACCGTGTATATTTCCCCGCCCTCCTCCTCCTCCTCCTCCTCCTCCTCCTCCTCCTCCTCCTCCTCCTCCTCCTCCTCCTCCTCCCGCCCACCTCCCTCACCTCCATCATGGTGTCCATGTGCTCCACCCCTCGCCGGTCGTTCTGCACGGCGTTGTAGGGCACGTACACCCTGGCCGTCCGCATGTGCTTCGGCTTCTCCGACGTGCCGTGGAGGATCAGCTTCCAGCTCAGGATCCGACCCTCGTTCTCCATGCGGCCCGACTGGAAGGGAGGGAAAAAACGCATCGTGGTTCAGCAGCAGCCAGCAAAGTACGCAGCGCAACGCCATGAGCTAAGGAGCCGATACAACAGAGCGGAAACGATGGACACCTTCAATAATAGATAGGGATACATGGGGGCATGGAGCACCTAATTAGCACCAATGCACAATACACAACCATGGGGCACCTACTGCAGTCCTAACCGCTCCTGGATGGCAGGATCCCTCTTCTGGGTTTCTTCTCAAGGTTTCTTCCCTTGGATCTGGGCAGACTTTTTCCTTTAAGCCCTTAAGAGCAGTGGTTCCCAACCTCTGACTTTAGGTGTGACCACTAAATTGTCATCAAGACCTTTCGCGGACCGCCTCATAATGCAAACGGTAAAGAATAGATAAATACACATCCAGGTGCAGTAGCGGAACAAGTCAGAGGCGGGCCGGGGGGCGGGGCAAATGACCGGGCCCTTTACGGTATGCGTTTGTCGACAGGGGGGGGGGGGGGGGGGGGGGGGTGCGGTTGCGCGATTGTCGACGGGGGGGGGGGGGGGGGGGTTCGCGAAAATCATCCACAGCCGGGCCCCTAGAGACCCGGGCCCGGGGGCGGCCGCCCACCCAGCCCCCCCCTGACACTCCGCCCCTGTGCAGGTGGCTGAGCAGAGAGCGCCAGCAGCGCCCCCTTTATACACAAGTATTACTGCAAGATGGCCATGGCCAGTGGGACACAGTGGGGAGGAGAAGTCAGCAACGCTGCCGCTGCTCCCAGCGGGTTCATTTAGCAAACACAAATCAACACAAAACATTAATAATAAAGGGTTAGGGGGGTACCGTATCATGTGACTCCTAACCCTTTCAGACTCGAACTGTGATGAAGAGCTTCACACACAAAAAATGTGCTTGACTTCACTTGATGACATGTGACCACTGATAGATGGATGTTGTGAGGAGGAGGAGGAGGAGGAGGAGGAGGAGGAGGAGGAGGAGGGGTATGGAGCAGTGTGACCCACCGTGTCGGTGATCCTCAGGGTCCAGGTCCCCGCAGGGTCCTCCCCCCAGGTGTGGACTGACATGAAGTCCCAGTTGCGGAAGCCGTTGGAGGACGTGTCTCGTTCTCTTTCCGCTAGCAGCACTGTGGTGGTGCCTGGAGGGACACACACGCGCGTTAACACGCATGATAAACACACGCACACACATGCACACGCACACACACACGCACGCATGCACACACACGATCATCACTAGTTCACTGGTGATGCAATGATTCTATGCGGCAGCGATGCGAATCTGTCGAGATGTTTGTTTAAAACATAAAACGTTCAGTTTAGCGTCCTGCTAACCCCTTAATGTGTAACTTTAGCTGAATTCTACCTCTCGCATGTATCAGAGGTTTACTGTCGACTGTTTTCTTGTCCTTGTTGCTCTGTTGTTTCCCTCGTTAGCCACTTTGTATTGCCGTTTTTGCACGAAACGCGCTCTATAAATAAAGCGTGACCGGATGGACTGAAGTGAAGCGCGTGTGTGTGTGTGTGTGTGTGTGCGTGTGTGTGTGTGCGGTCCTCTGACCTGAAGGCGAGGTGAGCGTGATGTGCAGGTCCCCCCTCCTGGTGTACTCGATGCTGGCCTCCACCTGGACGTGCTCCAGGGAGCGGACGGCGTTGGGCTGGCCGGCGCACGCCTTGGTGGGAATCTCTATAGTGATCTCCCCCGCTGCCTTCAGGGCCCTGTGGGAGATGTGAAAATAGCAAGGCACGGCGAGCGCCATGACAACAACACACGTCATCGTACTGCGTGACGTGTTTACCTCGTTTCCCCTCGCAGAGCAAACTGCCCGCGGCAGGTTGGAGCCGGACTGAACGTGTGCAGTAAAAAGAAACAGTTTTCGCAGACAGACGGCGAAGATAAACCAAACAGCAATAGCACTTTTAAAACAAGTAAATGAGCATGATTCTATCCTCTCATCGTTATGCTTGCACGACGCACTTTTCTTTAATTGTGATTTTATGTTTTACTGAAACACATTTGTATTTTAGCTCTGATTTACTTTATTTTACTACTGTGGCATTTTTCTTGTTTAAGCTATAGGGCTACTTGTGTGTCGTGTTTTGTGCTGTTATGTGTCCTTGCTGCAATAAGAGGATAAGGGTAAAGGAAAAATAACCTGCTATTAAATGTAGCCGCTACATTGGCAGTGCAGCTCATATTTAATTTATACCAACTCTTGGGAGCGTATGGCTTCAGACGATGCTGCAAGGATCTGAGAAACACATTTAACACCTCTGAAACATGACAAGCGGACATATGCATGTTCTGTCCTGTGCAGCCATTCGCTTCGAAACATAAATGAGAGGGAGTTGTGTTAAAATGTAACTCCTCAGGATTAAATTGAGGCAGAGCGATAGCGGTCACGTCGTAGTGAACTGAAAGTAGACGGTACCACCGCGGCTGAATCTCATAATCCAAAATACACCCAAAAAAAATAACGTAATAGTGTGACTTCAGTGTGGCTGTTGACGTCCCGGCAGCGCTGAAACGCAGGGACAGTACTTTCAAACGCAAAGTAAGCTTTTCTCCCTGGATGTGTTCATTAATCCTTAAAGGACTGCAAACGCAACATCTGGTGCAAAAAGGGAACAAGAGGGATAAAATGGCTTCCCCTTGGTATTGTACAGCTTAGCATTTGGTCATGTAATCCTACTGGGCTGCAGTTTACTTTTAACAATCTTAAGGTCCTCAAGGTGAATTAAGTCATCGGTTGTCTTGTTATTTTCTCATAGTTTATTCATCAGCTGCCCATCATGATAGGTGCACATGAAAACAGATGTGCCATCCGTAACAACGTTGATTATATTGCTTTGATTTGAACATTGCAGCATATAAATAGCCGTCTCTTTCCCTCTTCAGTCACCACAACGTGGCTAGTGGACCACATACTACTGGGTTCTTCACACAAAGAAACACTTGTTTTTTGTTTATCCTGTAATGTGTTGATCGCTGATAGGGTTGCAACTTTGATTCATTTCAGAGTCAATTATTCAAAAGATATTTTTTGCGATTAATCGATTTAGTCTAGAAAATGTAATAAATAACAGCAAATGTCATCACCAGTGACCAGAGTCCAAAGTGTGTCCTGACATTTGCTTGCTTTATCTGCGAAGCAGCCAAGAAAAACTAAAGTATTCATTTCAGAATGATCCATGACCAAACATTTTAATTTCTGAAGCATCAAGCAAAACAAATGTTTGGTGTTTGTTCTATTAATTTGTCGGTCGATGAACTGAATCATCATTGCAGCCCTATTCGCTGATAACATCGCCAGCAGCATGGGGGGGGCCTGTCGCGTACCTGGGCTGGAAGGAGTCGTCTCTGACGATGCACTGCCTCTTCTCCGGGATGTGTTCCCAGGTGGCCGGGTCGGCCAGGTCCACCAGGGCCTTGGCGTTGAGGAGGCCGAAGCCGAAGCGGCTGTTGACCATGAGCCCGGCGCCGTTCCTCTTCCAGCCCGGGTTGTTGGCCAGAGGGTCGAACTCTGAGGTCCACACCACGATGTGCTGGAGGTCCCTCCAGGTCAGCTCCGGGCTGCAGAGGAGAGAGACCGTGTCAAATGTAGGGACAAATGTTAAAAAACAAACCAGTAGTACCCCCTTTCACAAAACATTTTGTGGAGGGAAAAAAATGAAAAGTAATATCAATATTGTATATGCTGTTAAATGGGTGGTGCAAATACTTAGTGAAAAACACGGGCTTGTGCTTTTTGTCATTCATCGGAAAGATTTACCAAACTTGTATCTTAGCGTTCAGATTTAGCCTACTTCATTTTATGAAGTGTGGTATTCAGATTCAACTAATTTCATTAAGGTAACATTATTTTACAAGAAATTGTGCATAACCAATTGTGCATAACAATTACTACTACTAGTACCCCTAGTGGCACGCGTAGCCCCATTTGAGAAACACTGAATTAGCCCAACAGTAAAACCGCTGTAGGCGATGCTCACTGCTTAGCGTTACGTTGTGCGTTAACTGTGTTACGTACTTTTGTTCCAGCGCCAGGGCAAATATCCCAGCAGCCAGTGGGGCAGACGCAGAGGTTCCCGTGTGAGTCTCGGTACAGTCATTATGCAGGTCAGCACTCGTCTGTCGGCACACGCAAATATCAAAACCAAAGTCAAGAATACAGCATTTCATTCACTGAAAATATATCAACATGTCATTCGGCAAGTGGAAAAAAAACATGTTAAAATACTGACCACGATTTGTCCATCAAACAAGATAACTTTTTTTCTGAACAGAATAATATACTGAGGGTAACGTAACACACGTCAGCCTAGGGAAGAGAACAAGGTCATTCCGTGGCATTACTTAAAATCACCCCGATGCAACGCAACACAACTCCCTCAAACCAACACAAAGACACTGGCGTCCAGGGTCAGGAGTTAACCGGCACTCGGGGCTCGGGGATGATGAGGGGGGGGGGGGGGGGGGGGGGGGGCTTTTAAATGCCAGAGTGAATAAAGAGTTAACGTCTGTATTTTACTCTGTATTTGCAAAGCAGGTCCAAAGTTTTTTTCTTCTCCATCGGAGTCATTGAATATTGCTAGCCTAGTCCTAACTAGACCTTCGTACTCATTTCATTCATACTCATGGTCTAGAACTGCTATAGAGACAAACGATTTCTCACTTGAAGGCGGGTGCTGTTGAAGTTTAAAACCTATTGGCTCTGCCCAGTGCCACTCTGGATCTGCCTTAACCAATCGCTAACGTTTGGTCGTGACGTATTTCATGCGCCAGAAACCACGTTGCGCGCAGTATACAAACGGCAGATGCAGTGAGCATTAGCATTAGCCTGGTTCCGCCCGCCTCCGTACTTCCGCTCAATAACTGAAATTCGCGCACGACCTCTACGTCACTGTTCTCAGGCCGCGCCTCCTGTTCGCTGATTGGAAGGCACATTTGAGGGAAAAGAAATCGTTCTAACATACAGCACTCCCAGACCTTAGTACTGAAGTGAAATGAAAATTGAGCGGAAGTACGTAGGCGGGCGGAGCCAGGCTAGAATATTGGTCTGTCACGCAGACACACAGAAAAAACAAGGTATCACCTAACATTTGATAAACAACAACAACAACAACAACAACAACAACAACAAGGAGCGTGTCACGGCCGACGGGAAGCTGGACTCACGATGCGCTGGTCGGTGTAGTCGCCGCTGCTGTAGGCGGTGGCCAGCGTGGAGGAGCACTTCTCGGCGTACCAGGGGGACAGGCCCTGCTGCGAGGCGCTGCTGATGGAGATGGTGTAGATGCTGTCGGTGTAGCCGTCACAGTCGCAGTTGTCTCCTTGGCGACCGCCGTTGCCCGACGCCCACACGAAGATGGAGCCCTTCCCCCCGCGGCCCTGGGGAGCCGAGAGGAGGGTGGGAGGAAGGAGGGAGGAGGAAGGAAGAAGGAGGGTGGGAAGGAGGGAGGGAGGAGGAGGAGAGAAGGAGTTCAATGCATGTTGTAGTTTGACGACTTCAGTAATAATATTATTTTAATCGTCAATCCAACAGTCAATTCGTCAATATCAGTAGTTCACTTCAAGACATGCTCCGATGAAATACACAATGTGTGTAACATTATGCATATAAATGTACATCATTATTTCATCTTCCAGACAGTTTGAACACATTTCACATGCACTGAGCCAGCAGGTTTCCCTCATAAGTTGTACCTCTGTGTTTAACCACACCGCGCTTTACGGAGGGTTAGGCTGTGTTTCCCATCCAAACTCATTTGAGTGAATTTGACCCAGACTGCAGTAGTACTGTTAGGCTACCTTCTGTATGCCGTACTCAAAGGCCTTCTGTGCCAGACGGCCCGGCCCTTCCACGGTCTTGCCGTCGTCGTTGGGCCCCCAGCTGGCGCTGTAGATGTCCACGTGGTCCGGGTTGAACCCGATGGAGCTCGCCTCGATGGCGTCCGTCACGATCCCATCCAGCATGCGTATGCCTGGGCGGGGGGGGGGGGGGGGGGGACAGACACACAGTCACGCTTACGGTCCCAACTGTTCCCGTTCGACACGCTCGCTGTCGACTCAACACAGTGAGTCAATTAGAAATAAAATAGGTGTTGTCCAAAAGCGGAACAAATTGCACTTAGCCTTCATTGCCCATTTTTGATTAGGGGCGTCGTCATTTGTAATCTGTCTATTTTAAGAGCGTAATTAAGTGGGTGAGTCCAGGGCGCTGTGGGCCAGATGGCCACGCTGACCCGTCAGATGTCACGGTCCTCACGTGGAAACCCGTGTTTCGGAGCGCTTGAGCTCAGTCATTGCGCAGATTGTCGTTATGCAATATCTGAGAGAGAGAAATCTGGTGTCCCTCAGGGTCCCTTGGGGACACCCCCCCCACCCCCCCACCCCCCCCCCCCTCCCCCCCACCCCCCCCATGATACTTTTTGTTTTGCAGTACTCGGTTGTGCGTCTGCTTTCACAGAAACGACACCGCAACAACAATGCAACAACAAAAAAATCTAATCAAATCAAAGTTGTACCCTTACCGCCCACTTTGGAGTTGTACGCCACTCCTACGCCACATTTATTGTTGTCCGCCTGCATGGCGATCTCGCCGGCGCACCTCGTGCCGTGCCTGTCCGCCGGGAACAGAAGAACCACACTGAGATGGTGTCGTGTTTCATGCAACATGAGCTTCATGTTTCGTGCTTTATGA
>JAOPHQ010001283.1:15000-17500 GCA_030340625.1 Merluccius polli | reverse complement strand
CCTACTATGTTATAGCAGAACTACTGATCCAGCGGTCCTACTATGTTATAGCAGAACTACTGATCCAGCGGTCCTACTATGTTATAGCAGAACTATTGATCCAGCGGTCCTACTATGTTATAGCAGAACTATTGATCCAGCGGTCCTACTATGTTATAGCAGAACTACTGATCCAGCGGTCCTACTATGTTATAGCAGAACTACTGATCCAGCGGTCCTACTATGTTATAGCAGAACTACTGATCCAGCGGTCCTACTATGTTATAGCAGAACTACTGATCCAGCGGTCCTACTATGTTATAGCAGAACTATTGATCCAGCGGTCCTACTATGTTATAGCAGAACTATTGATCCAGCGGTCCTACTATGTTATAGCAGAACTACTGATCCAGCGGTCCTACTATGTTATAGCAGAACTATTGATCCAGCGGTCCTACTATGTTATAGCAGAACTACTGATCCAGCGGTCCTACTATGTTATAGCAGAACTACTGATCCAGTGGTCCTACTATGTTATAACAGGACTACTGATCCAGCGGTCCTACTATGTTATAACAGAACTACTGGGGGGAGACAACACACAGTCTGGGCTGGAAACCAGAAACTGAAAGGGGCCGAGTGACGCCTTGGTTCCTGTTGTGTTACAGAGAAATTCAACCGAAAACAAACTCTTTCACAGGAGTGCTTTCAGAAGTGGGATTTTAATAAGTTTATTTCCACAGTGGCCAGTCTACAAGATGTTGATTTGAAACCTTTCCAGTTCACTTTTTTTTATAGTTAACTACTGCTGGCCCAGTTTGTGTTTGCCAATTACCCCGCCTCCCGCAACATGATTGGTCGAAACACATATGAAGCGGAATAAAGTGAAACGCTCCCTTCACCCAGATCTGAGCTTGTCTGATATCAACATGTTAGTGACAGGTCTGCTGCATAGTGGAACCCATCCACTGTTGTGGTGATTGTGCCTAGCCTAGCCTAACCTAGCCTAGCCTAGCCTAGCCTCAACAGGCTACTCAGGATAAGATGACATTTGTAGTTTTGCGGTCCATATATCAACAGATATCTGATGTTATTATTTCTGAAATGAAAAAAGGGACATATTTATTCTTATCATGGTTAATGTAGGACTGTAGTAAAAGAGTCGGCAGTACATGCCCAACTGTCTCGAAATTCATTCATTCATCAGCAAGCTTGAACCATTGCCATTTCAAAATCCATTCATATATTTAAAAATCCTATTTAAAAAAAATGGGGACAGCTCCAGCCGGGGACAGGCCACCAGAAATGGGTACTGTCCCTGGAAAACAGGACGTCTGGTCACCCTAACTGAGGATGAACTGGGTTTTTATACATACTAATGTATACAAACTAAATGCACCGCCAACATGGCGCAACCCTCGCCATCTCCGCTCAGACCCAACTAAGATTTGATTTTAGACTAATGAATAAATGGGATCACATATGTGTTGCGCAATACAGACTGTCTGTCTATAAATAAATAAACACACACGCACACACACACACACACACACACACACACACACACACACACACACACACACACACACACAAACACGTGCACACACAAACACGTGCACACACACACGTGCACACACACACACACATACACACACTCACAAGCACAGAGCCTGGTAAGCACAGCTAAATCAAATCATGTTGATAATGACCCCCGTTACTGGCTTGATGTAATATTTCATCATGTTATGTTTGGGTGTGTGTGTGTGTGTAAAAAGCCAGTCCAATTAAAATAGGACTCAATAACTATATATTGAGTCCGGGTTACATCGGGAGTCAGTGTGTCTGCAGTGCTCTCTCTCTCTCAGCTTATCTTATCTTATATTTATCATGGTGGTGTACTTCCATCCGACAGCAGCAGTGGATCCACCCAGGGGGGCTGCAGGTTCAGCGTACATGAATACACATAGCAGCCACCGCACATGACTCATCCTCACCACAGCAGCACACCTATGGACCGCATTTATATCATGCTCAGACCTGTGGCCACTCAAATGGCTTTACAATGATTGTCTCACATTCACCCATCCATACACCGACAGCGGTGTCATGCAAGGCAACAGCCAGCTGGTCGAGAGCAGTCAGGGTTAAGGTGTCTTCCTCAGGGACACCTCCACACCACGCCAGGAGGAGCCGGGGATCGAACCAGGCTGTCAGACGCCCCTCTCTACCTCCTGAGCCACTGCCACAAGCCACTAAGTCCTCCAGGTGTGTAGGACATGGTCTGAGATAACAGGGGGGGTGGGACGGGACATACCAGGTACCACTGCTGGTTCCACATGGGGTCGTCGAACAGCTTGTCCACGGGGCAGTCCTTGCACCCCCCGATGGCGGCCCGCTTGGTCCGCCTCTTCTCGTACTGCTGCTCGGCCCACGACACCTGCACACATACACACACACACACACACAGCAGAGAACAGTTAGGTCAGGGTTTTTCAAACACGTACCCCTGGTGGTACGCGGT
>JAOPHQ010001283.1:0-10000 GCA_030340625.1 Merluccius polli | reverse complement strand
TACCAGGGCTTTCTGAGGGACGTCATCGCTCCACACGTATTCAAAACGCTTCGCTGTCACACAATGGCTCTCGTTTCATCTGCATGCCGCGTACAAAACACACCGGCTGGGAACAACCAGGGCTGCTGGCTGCATGTTGTATTGTCCACAATACAATGAAGGATGTGGACGTCCCTGTCGCACACACACACACACACACATAACACACACACACACACACACACACACACACACACACAATGAAGGATGTGGACGTCCCTGTCGCACGCACACACACACACACACACACACACACACACACACACACAATGAAGGATGTGGATGTCCCTGTCGCACGCACACACACACACACACACACAATGAAGGATGTGGACGTCTCTGTCGCACACACACACACACACACACACACACACACACACATACACACACAATGAAGGATGTGGACGTCCCTGATGGCCTACATGCTACAATAAAGCCGCCCAGCTGCCCTTTCACAGAGGAGTGTAGGCTGTATATTTATACACACACACACGCACGCACACACGCACACACACACACACACACACACACACACACACACACACACACACACACACACACACATACACACACATGTTGAATATGAACCCCTAATGAGCCTACGCGAGTGAGATCAGCTACAGACCACAAGCAAAGACCAGAACAAATGCTATTGGAAATGCGAGCTTGACCAAGGCAAATGCAAAGCCCACACAGTCCGACCCGGTGCCACCATCTAGCCTGCTCCTAGCGGCTGATCCCACGATGAAAGACGTGAAATGTGGGACGATGGAAACCCTCTGCGTTCATTAGTGCTACGGTACGTGCCTGAAATACTGCCGGGCCACCAGGGTGCTTACTGTAAACTGCCATCTTACATGTTGAGACAAATCATACATTGAGAATATGGTTCTGAGCTATTAAATGGGCATTTCACCCAACGGCTAAATTCAGCAAGCAAACTGCCTAAAAAGTGTTTATCTCTGGCCCAACACCAACTCTGGGGAAAGGAGATGAACGTTTCTCTCGGCTCCTGAGCCTAAGCTGCTGGCTGTCGCCTGCATGCGCTCCCCGGGGTCCGAATTGTATTGACAATGTCGACACTTTCTGGGAGCAAAGACAACGTTTCCAAGCGCGCGGTTTTCGACCTGAACAGACTAGGAGCACCGACTCTTGGAACAAATACATGATGTGCCGTCCAAACGTCCACTAAGACGATAAGGAACCAGCTGAGGAACAAGCGTATCAGCTCTGGATGTGAAGGACACCCGAGCTGATAAAGACAGCTTGAACAAGATGGCACCGGAGGAAAGGAACATAATAAACCCCCACCAGGCCACAGCAACCCCCCCACCTCTAAACGCCAGTCTCCAGCGATGGCTCAGACCCTTATTATGCTGATATGGAAACCAATGTCACTAAGCTGCTGCCAGATTACTGGAGGTTACCATCAAACACCAAAAGAAAGTTGGTGATGGTGCATGTATTAATTATGCCCCCTAAACTGTGGAATAGGTTACCTCAAGAAATCAGGGAAGCAAGCTCCGTGAACATCTTTAAGCGCCAGTTAAAAACCTATCTCTTCAAGTTAGTTTTAAATTAGCCTTTTATAAGACTTTTAAATAGCTGAATGAATGAATGAAGCATTTTATCTGCGCCGCTTTCTCTGCTGGTTTTATTTTATTGATCAATTCTGTTTTATTTTTGAATCTGCTGTTGCCTTTCTTTCTTTTGCCCTGTATTGTCGGGAATAACCAACCGAGTGGGAGGACTTCCACACCAGTAGCCTCACTGGGTTCATCAGCCAAATTAAACACATTAGCTGCTAATGTAGTGGGCGCCTCATGGTCAGATAGGCAGTAGGGGTAGATAGGTAGTACTAGGGGTAGATAGGTACTAGGGGTAGATAGGTAGTAGGGGTAGATAGGTAGTAGGGGTAGATAGGTAGTAGGGGTAGATAGGTAGTACTAGGGGTAGATAGGTAGTAGGGGTAGATAGGTAGTAGGGGTAGATAGGTAGTACTAGGGGTAGATAGGTACTAGGGGTAGATAGGTAGTAGGGGTAGATAGGTAGTGGGGGTAGATAGGTAGTAGGGGTAGATAGGTAGTAGGGGTAGATAGGTAGTACTAGGGGTAGATAGGTACTAGGGGTAGATAGGTACTAGGGGTAGATAGGTAGTAGGGGTAGATAGGTAGTACTAGGGGTAGATAGGTAGTAGGGGTAGATAGGTAGTAGGGGTACAAGATGTTGGGGGGCGGGGGGGGGGGTCAGTGCAGTATGATGCTGCTTGTATTGATTCACGGTATCCTGTTCCTGTTGTTATCGCATAGAGATGACCTGTCACTTATAACACACATGCAGGTGCACACGCACACACACACACACACACACACACACACACACACACACACATGTGCACACACACACATGAACGCACATGCATACACACACACACACACACACACACAATCTGGTCAGTTTGGGGGGAGGATGGGTCATGGTGTAACCATTGACGTCAGCAGCAGTGCACCAACCAGCCTGAATGAAGGACAGCCTGCACATTGTTCTGTTGGTCGTACTCACAGACAGCTTGTTAAGAGGACAATCCACCATGACACGACATGGACAGGAAGATTAAGAAACCAAAGACAAGAACAATCACCTAACTCCCACTCGTCATATGAGAAAGTCCCTTCTCAGCTCAAAATATGAATATTTACCCGCACACTTGGGGGACTGAGCCGATGCAGTGTCATTATGGTATCATGGTATCACGGTATCACGGTATCAAGGTATCATTTATGGTATCACGGTATCATGGTATCATCATGGTATCACGGTATCACGGTATTACAGTATCATGGCACCAGGGTTAGATGATACCATCATGGTACCATCATGGTAGCTGTTCTGATAGCATGTTGACCTTGGTACCATGATGGTACCATGATAGTACCATCATGGTATCATGACATACATACAGGTTATCTGGGGCTGATCGTACGCCTTCAGCTGTGCTTCACCAAGCTCCCATCTCATCAGCCATGCATGCGGCTCTCCACCGCCAACGATACCCCGTTAGAATGTGGTTGTCATGCCAACCGCTGCCTTTGAATCAGGCTATCGGTGTGCATTTGTTGCACGCGTGACGCAATGCACTCACAAACTCTGTAGCATTATTCACATGCAACCCTAACCCCATGAATCTACATGTTATCATTTATAACCATTTAATTTATGAAAATATTGATTGATTGTTTGCCAAGGTATCTGAATGATATTCCAAACATGACATTTTGTGTCCAGTAGAGGCAACATTTTATATATTTATTGATTAGGTTAGGGTAACATACGGTTTCATGTTCATGACAAGGTTGAACTTTTGCAATGCAGTCTTCAAATATACTGAATCATTTATTCACCAAATCCAAACCATTGAATATTTAATTGTTATCGCTGTTTACACCAATGTACAAGACTATAATTATTCTACTAGGAATACCACACCAGGGATATTCGTCTCAAATATCACAACACTGCAAAGGTTGGTAAAAAACAGAGCATTCATATCTTTAGTAGCACCATTACCAGGTTGCAATATTGGAAATGCAAAAAAATTGTGTTGTAGAAGAAACAGATTGTATGGTCTGGTGGGCTGGTGTCATTACATCTTGGATCCATAAACATGGTTTGGTGAAAACGCTTCCAAAATGTCATCCAGTGTCGTCTAGACTGACGTTTCTCAGGACATGATAGAGTGGAAAGTGTGTTTGTATCTGTGCTTGTTGTTGGCCAGGGGCTCGCCTGTTATCAGGAAGTATAAAGGGTATCCAGACCGGCACATCTGACACCTGTGTGATTGTGTGTGTTATCACCACTAGGACGTGCAATTCTTTAATCAATGTTTCATATTTCCATTCACAGTTCTTTCTTATTATCTGCCATGAACAATTGGTTTTATTGTTGGGCTCAATTTGTCAGCTCTGAATAAGGCTGGGAAAACAAGATTTGGTGACTTCATACATTCAAGCACTTAATTGTGCATCACAAATGTTTTATGTAAACTGGGCTTGCAAACAAAGGAAAGTACAACGGCGATTACTAGGGGATAATACAGAGTAGACTAAGCTGCCATGAAATGGATTGAATTAATAGCCTCGTACTTTTCCAAGAAATGGCATGGAGTCAAGTAAAAAATATTTGGCATGGAAAATTATCTCTCTAACTGTTAATCGACAAAAAAACGACAAGAACATAAAATAAAGCCCATAAAGCCTAAAGAAATGACTCAAAATTGCATTTGAGTTATGCAAACTCCAAAAGCAGTTTAGTAACTATCATTTTGTCAAAAGGTTATCAAAATAACATACAGTATATTATAGTATTGTGGCGATCGCGGCCAGGTGTGGCGATCACGGCCACGCCCCCTATGGGGCGCAAGGGGTTCTGGGGGTGCAACCTGGTGGGGTTTGGACTATATCGGCGCCCCAGAATCCCTGTGGCATTGGTGGTTGGGGAGTACTGATTGTGTGTCAGTATTACACTTAAATATTATAATGCTAAGTTTAGCCAATGTAATCTATTGACCCTCTAGCAGTGATGAAGACCAAATCATTGGTCGAAATGCAGCGTAGTAATTCATTACTTTGTTATTGTTTGAGTTGATGAGTAACAGTTGCAGTTATCACTGTGAATAGAGTAACCTAGGTGACAGGCTCCCAAGTTAAAATATTTCACACCAGTTTCTGTTGTCTAATGTCTGTCGTTCTGCCTCAACATAGCTTTGATGCATGTTTCTTTCTTGGCATCATTGGCTAAGATAGTTTTAGGTCTAATTATTTTAGCCAATGATGGCAATTTTAAAGAAAAGGAACTAGGACAATGAAAACAGTAACAGTATACATTGCAGTGGACACTCATTGGATACTCCCTGCCGTTGGTCCCTCCTTAAAGACTGTCTAAAGCAAATCCTGAGATTAGAACACTTGACACACGTTAGAAAGTCATGGCTGAAAACACGTGCAAAGACTGTATGAACATTTAATGTTGAATTGTGGAGTTAGACCGTTTTTCTATTTTTCACAATTTTCGCGTTCGGGATTGTATGGGCGGGGCTTAAAGGGTACACGTCACACACTACCCCTTAGCATCGCCCCGCCCCTAACAACCAGAGCGCAGTTGCGCCACTGCTTGTCACGCTCATAGACATATATACATGTATATATTATGGGGTCAGAACAGTCTCATTAATAATGAATGCACAGAGAAGGATTCACAAATGTATTTTGTGATTTATATATAAATTACTCTCTTCTCACAAATACATTTCATTGCACACACAAATGGATTTCGGCATTTATAAATGTAAAATAAATCCATAAACAAAAATAAGTTTCACAAACACATTTCTGATCCACACACAAATGTGTCTTGTTTAAAATAAATGTAATATAAATCCATAAATATATGAATTTAAAAAATTATTTGCAATTTTCATCAAAAATGTATTTGAATGTTGTTACATTTATATACAAACTGTTAAACTTGAATTTACAAGACGCTTTTCCTTTGTGAACTTGTTTGCATTTGTGTGTGAACTGGTCTGTATTTATTTGTGGATTTTTGAGACTCCCCTGACACGGCTGGATTCACAAATGCATTTTTTTCAACAAGGAACTTTCTGTAGCCAATCAGATGCCTGCCTCGTTTTCAGCCAATCACATGACTGCAGTCCAATGAGGGGTACCTCACCATGGCCAGAGCACAGCATTTTCTCTGCGCATTTTGCGTTACTTTTCGGTAAAATAAAAAATGAAAGATCCGGACTTGACCTTAGTTCCACTTGAGTTCAGCCTCAACATGGCGTCTGGGAATGGCAATCACGATTTAAGTAACACTTGAATCAGGATTGCCATTACCAGACGCCATGTTGAGGCTGAACTCTGTGCGTTCACATCAGAAGCGATCGATTGCGTGGATCCCAGGGAACACCGGCACTTTGGTTCCTACTGTACTTTTTTGGTTCCTACTGTACATCAAAATGTCGACTGCGCGATTGTTGACGGGGGGGGGGGGGGGGGGGCTGCGCGATTGTTGAGGGGGGGGGGGGGGTGCTGCGCGATTGGCATTTGCCCGGTTGTACAGATTACCAGTCCGAGCCTGCCGGGAGGGTTCACCTTCACGGCGTAGTTACTAGGGATGTGCGACTATCGTTTATCAAACAAGCAAACCCGTCTCTGCAATATGGCCAAAGTGTATGGAGTTCACTCTTTGATATGGCTGTCTAAAAGCATACGGCTCCTCCCTCCTCCCTAAATGCGTCTGCAAAATTGAATTGTACGTCATGAGCGACAAAAGCAGCGAATCTTTATGAGCGACCAAAGCGTCTTTGCAGCGCAATTCGCTTCTGATGTGAACGCACAGTTACCAGTGAAGTCCGATAACTCTTTTTTTTTTTTTATTTACCGAAAAGTAACGCAAAATGCGCAGAGAAAATGCTGTGCGCTGGCCATGCTGAGGTACCCCTCGTGGGATTGTAGTCATGTGATTGGCTGAAAACTAAGGCGGCATCTGATTGGCTACAGAGAGTTCCTTGGTGAAAAAAATGCATTTGTGAATCCAGCCGTGTCAGGGGAGTCTCAAAAATCCACAAATAAATACAGACCAGTTCACACACAAATGCAAACAAGTTCACAAAGGAAAAGCGTCTTGTAAATTCAAGTTTAACAGTTTGTATATAAATGTAACAACATTCAAATACATTTTTGATGAAAATTGCAAATAATTTTTTTAATTCATATATTTATGGATTTATATTACATTTATTTTAAACAAGACACATTTGTGTGTGGATCAGAAATGTGTTTGTGAAACTTATTTTTGTTTATGGATTTATTTTACATTTATACATGCCGAAATCCATTTGTGTGTGCATTGAAATGTATTTGTGAGAAGAGAGGAATTTATATATAAATCACAAAATACATTTGTGAATCCTTCTCTGTGCATTCATTATTAATGAGACTGTTCTGACCCCATAATATATGTCTATGGTCACGCTAGTTTTGACAGTTATTAGTTTGACAGTTATTAGTTTACAGTTATTAGTTTGACAGTTATTAGTTTACAGTTATTAGTTTGACAGTTATTAGTTTACAGTTATTATTTGACAGTTATTAGTTTGACAGTTATTAGTTTACAGTTATTAGTTTGACAGTTATTAGTTTACAGTTATTAGTTTGACAGTTATTATTTGACAGTTATTAGTTTGCCAGTTATTAGTTTACAGTTATTAGTTTGACAGTAATTATTTGACAGTTATTATTTGATTTATTAGTTTACAGTTATTAGTTTGACAGTTATTAGTTTACAGTTATTAGTTTGACAGTTATTAGTTTGACTGTTATTATTTGACAGTTATTAGTTTGACAGTTATTAGTTTACAGTTATTAGTTTGACAGTTATTATTTGATTTATTAGTTTACAGTTATTAGTAAGACAATTATTAGTCTGACATTTATTATTTTGACAGTTATTAGTTTGACAGTTATTATTTGACAGTTATTAGTTTGACTGTTATTAGTTTGACAGTTATTATCTGACAGTTGAGAGAGGCTCCGCCCCCCGTGCGCAGTGGGCGTGGTTTAGCGCCTTCAGCGGACACGCCCCCAGCGTCTCAGAGCTGAGAATAATGCTTTCTTGAATCCTAATTTTACATACTTGGCGACCAGTGGCGGCTGCTGGTTTTTCAAAGAGGGGAAGCTCATTTTTGGCCTACATCAAAAAAGTTGTCAATTTATTATTATTATATTATTTATATTATTATTATTTCGCCAAGCAAATATCAAGAAATGGGCTGCAGTTTGTCGTAAGACCTCACTTGCAAAATCCGCGATGGGACTGAGCTCCTGGTTGGTCAAGCGACAATGTATTTGTCAAAATAGCTGTCAATCAAAAAGTGATTCAGCCTTTCGACTGATCCTCCAATCATCATGCGGAAGCCCAGCGTCCAGGCTAGCCTAGGCCAGCCCACTGCTCCATCCACCCCCAGAGACGCTGAGCGTCCCGGGGCGGGACAAATGTTGGCATTTATCCAATGACCGTCGAGTTTTGAGGCAATGAAAAAAACTGTTCCATGCAGTCTCATTCAAGTGAATGGACGCTCGGCTTCTACGGTCAAATACATTGACATTACGGGAAGTTATGAGAAGTTAACAAAATCGAGTCAGTCGACTTGGATAAGATTCTGATCGAACTCGTCTTCGACATGAACGTATTCTAACGCATTTGTAGTCAATTAAATGTTAACACAACAGTACATATTTAACAATTTAATTTTTGACATTTTAGGGGAAGCTGAGCTTCCCTTGCAGTCTTAGAGAAATCGCCTCTGTTGGCGACTTTTTTAACCATTCATATTGTCAGGACCCGTTAGGGTTGTTTAGTGTTAGGTTCTGTCCTGTCTTGTTTATTTCCTGTTATTTTTGTGAGCTGTCGATCATCCCCCTCTCCCTGTTGAGTTTCCTGTCTATGATTACCCTGATGTCTCTCACCTGTGTGTCATTGTCTCCCCAGCCCTTGTGTACTTAAGCTGTGCTTTCCCACCCCTCTGTGCCAGATCGTCTTGTCTGTTTTCAGTGAGCGTTTCCAGCATTTTTTCCTTGAGATTCCTAGACTTCCCGAGTAATTGACCCTGTTTTGTTTGACCACGAGTTAGCCCAGCGATTGTGATACCTCTGCCTGTTAATTGACTGATCCTCCGGTTTTTCGACCCTGGAATAAATCGACCTCCCTTTTTGCCACTCGATTGTCTGTGCCTCTGCTTCGTGGGTCCTCCTGCACTGATCGTTACAGAACGATCTGGCCAAGACATGGACCCCGCAGAGCCGGATCAGGTATGTGCTGCCCTGAGAGCCCAGGGACAGAAGCTCCACCAGCAGGATGAACAGCTGGCTGGTGTACGCCGGGAAATGGCCGAAGCTGCCCGGCAGAGTGAGTCCACCTGTGCCACTCTGAATGCTAAGCTGGATTACGTCATCAACCGGCTTCAAGGTTTCGAGCAGGCCCTGGCAGCGTATCCTCCAGAACCTGGTGCGTCAGCTGCGGCTGCAGCAGTGGAACCAGCAGCCCCTTCTCCCCAACCTCCGGAGCCCCAGTGTCTGCATTTATCTAGCCCAGAACGTTTCTCCGGAGAGTCCGGTGACTGTCGCCCCTTTTTGTCTCAGTGTGAATTACAGTTTGAATTCCAAGCCGCTGCCTTCCCATCTGACAGAGCAAAAGTTGCATACATCATTTCCTACCTGTCGGGTCGGGCTAAGGCCTGGGCGACAGCGGAGTGGAGCCGCAGGTCTGCCATATGTTACTCATTGCCGCAGTTTGTAGAGACTTTTAAGACAATTTTCCAGTCCGCCACCCCAGGGCGTGAGGCCACTAAAGCTTTGGTGGCATTAAAACAAGGCAGACGGTCCGTATTAGATTACGCCATTGAATTCCGAATACTAGCCGCCGATAGCGGCTGGAACCAGCCGGCGTTGGTAGATGCCTTTTACAATGGGTTGACAGAGACGATCAAGGATCACCTTACACCACTGGACCTACCTGCTGAGCTGGATGCCCTGGTCGCCCTGGCGTCCAGGATTGACAAGCGTCTGACGGAGCGCCATCGGTCTTCCTTCTCCTCGTCCCGACGCTTTCCGGGTCAGCACCAAGTGCCTCCTCGGGGGTCTCCACCACCTGGTTATTCTCACTCACCTGCTGTGCTGCCCTCATTGCCCGAGGCTCCAGAGCCGATGCAAATCGGCCATACCCGCCTGTCTCCAGCAGAGCGCCAGCGTCGAATGCTTGAGGGAAGATGCATCTATTGTGCTCAGGTCGGCCACTTCATCGCCTCCTGCCCCATGAAGCTATCTCCCCCCAGTGTTTCTACTCAGCCACGGGTGAGTCCCTCCACCTTTTCTCATGTTTCTAAGAGACAATTATCCCA
>JAOPHQ010001282.1:0-34582 GCA_030340625.1 Merluccius polli | reverse complement strand
GCACTCAGCGCAATTGACTTTGTACACTGGCGCTTGTACAATTCCTATTTTGCACCCGACGCACATTGGAATTTTCCCTCGCAAGGCGCAAGTCCTTCACTTGGGGAATGAACTTGCGCTCCGGGGGCGGTTCAGCGAAAACAGGAGGCGTGTCCCGGCGCAAACGTTCCCTGGTGCTATTCTGCACTTTCACAAAACAATTGCGCCACAGACCAGGAAAAACCTAGTCTAAAGTCAGTGGCGCTTATTCAGACGCTATTTTAAGGGCGCATGCTTGGCCATAATCAGGGGGGGGATGCGCAATTGACCGTTCGCAAAAGCCACGCCCCTTAGTTATTGTTACTACGCCCGTCAAACTATTGAGAACAGACACAAACAATGACTGGGTTGAGCTCCATACCTATTGGTATTAGTGATTGGTTTTGGAGTAAATCAACAGACATCTCCTCCAGGGCAAGACAAAAAGGGCTGCAATATGCAGTGGAGGGATATATTAATAATATTACAATAAGTAAAGACGGGAATATTACCAAAATCGAGGCAAAGGTGTATAGGTCTCAGTCCAAGAATGACAAACCTCACGACGTGTTCTTGCGATGCAACCAGGACAGCCTTGTGGACCAGTCATGTTCCTGCACTGCCGGGTAAGTAGCCTATGTTTTAAATTTTTATAATTTTTTCCTAGCCAACATTCTGTCATGTATCAGACCTAACAATCCAGTTTAGGCTACAAAGATTCCGTTACCGATACCTATTCTATCAGATGTATGACAGGTTAGCTATGCTAGCTAGCTCTCTTCTATATTGCACATACTGTATGTTTGCACATACTGTACGCAGTGGTGCAAAAAGTGGGTATGCGCTGTATGCGGCGCATAGGGGCGCCGCACCAGGGGGGCGCCCCCGTCAACAACCGCGCAGCACCCCCCCCCCCCCCCCCCCCCCCCCCACCACCCCGTCAACAACCGCGCAGCACCCCCACCCCGTCAACAACCGCGCACCACGTAATGTTTATGGGGGGCGCCAAAATGGTTGCTGCATACCCCCCTGACACTGGGTAGTTGCACCCCTGACTGTACGTATTTATTTATTGCACTTGCTGCCTTTTTGCACTTCTTAGACACTAAACTGCATTTCGTTACCCTGTATTCATACTTGTGTAATGACAATAAAGTTGAATCTAATCTAATCATGTCTGAAGTCTAAACGGTAGCCTACAGTTTCCCCACCTCTCAAGTTTAACCTTTCATCATTGCATATGTTAACCTTTCATCATCGCATAATATCATACTGCGAGTCACAGCCCTTATCACGCCAAATTCATAGTTTACCCACCTCTTATGTTACCACTAGGTCACCGGGTTATTGTTCACATGTTGTGGGCCTCATGTATACCTTGGACCTTGAGCGTGCAAGAAACCCTAGAAAAGATGAGTCTTCCACAAGCCAACCTCAACAGTGGCACAGAGCCAGAGGGAAAAAAATATCTGGGCAACCAGTGTTCAATCTGGTGGTCGCCAAGGCCAAAGTCAGCCGCAAGCGTAAGCCTGTAGTATGTAATTATACCCACAACAAGTAAGTTTTTACTCTATGTATTCTACATTACCATCAATATTATGAATGTATGTCTGTTTGCTGTGTAGCATAGACATTGCCATTGCCAAGATCTTGAGGATGTGTTTCTATTATAGGAAAGTTCTAGGGCCAGAAATATATGACCTACTGAGGGACATGACGGATGCACCCATAAGCTACCTTGTAGATAGAACCACACCTATGGTAGAAGTTGGAGGCAAGATTTATGCAATGGGTAGTGGCCTAAGCCACCAGGTGAGATTACATTACATTACATTACACTAGCAGACGCTTTTATCCAAAGCGACTTACAATAGAGGACATAAACAAGCTTACAGGTATGCAGAGAATAACATCATAACAATAACAAGTGCAGCTGTGTACAAGTGTAGGTTTGATCAATCATATCCTGGTTAGGAGGTTTGATCATTAGGAAGGGAGGTGCTCTCGGAAGAGGAGAGTCTTCACAGCTTTTTTGAAGGTGGAGAGGGATGGCTTCACTCTCGTAGCAACTGGTAACTTGTTCCACCATTGTGGTACCACACGGAGAACAGTTTAGAGATGAACAGTTTAGAGATGAATAATAGAATAACAAAACACAATATTCTCTGCACTGGTTTTAGTGTTTATTATATCATAACATGCACACATATGGACATACAATGGATACTACTTTAAGAATTAAGAATGTGTGGCTGGAAGTTAGAAAGTATGCTAACCACATACCAGATCTGATTGATATCACCAATCCTGGAATTAGGTATTCTGCCAGACACAATCTTAAACTTCTTGATTTTAGCGATGGCCCTCTCAACGTGCACCCTGTGCTTCGCAATGCGCTTTGTTGCCAGCACATCTCCAGCAGCCATTTGCCTATTAGACCTTGCAAAAGGTGGCAGATTTAACTGCAGTCCGATTGCTTTAATGTCTTCCTCGATCAAAAACCCTTTATCGGCCATTAAGCCATCCCCTCTTTGTAAATAGCCATTCTCAATCATTTTCTGTAGTAGTGAGATGATTCCGCACTGTCTGACAATCTCCTTGTCTGACATGGAACCTGTAAAAAGCGCTGATGAGAAAATCACAGCGCCACGGGGGTCACATACAACTAACGCTTTGAGGGTATTGGTGCTTTTGTAATTAGAAAAGCTCTGGCTTTGCAGAACAAGTGAGGTTGGCCTCTCAATTCTGAGCTCGGTGCAATCTAATATGGCGAATGTGGTTGGGTAATCAATTTTGTAGGCAGCTGGCATGTTCTGGGCAATAATGTCTCTGTGTGGCCAAATAGGTAACTCACCCAAAACATCGAACATATAGTCAATCCAGGCTTTGAAGACATTGCTTGCATTTTGTATAGATATGTTGAATCGAAATGCAAGACTTTTCAGATCTTCATTGTTCCGCAATTTCATCAAGACAAACATGAGCTGGTTACGGAGGGGCATCTCATTAATTTCCAAATTAGTGCGTTTGTACTTTAGCGGGATAGTAATTGAAATTGTGTGTGGATTATTTGGAATTCCAAAAACGGTGCACAGTTGGTTGAATTGGTCATATCTAAAGCCAGTACTGTATTCAAACATTTTGGAAATGTTGCTGCTTTGAATGAGCTCAGGTGTGAGAGTTTTCTTCTTAAGTGTGCTTATTTCTGCTTTCAGTCTGTCTATCTCAGCTTCTTTTACAAGCAATTTCAGTTTTAGGTTATTATTATCTTCTTTCAAATTCTTCTGTTTTTCTGTGCCCTGCTCCTCCTCTGCTTCTTTTTCCAGGTGGACTTCAGGAAGTAGGGGTTGCTCAAGATTCTCTATAAAAAAAAGTGTAGATGTCAATGATTATAACTATATTCTCTTTCTTTTCCCTCTTTTTACAGCTGCCACTTTTTAGCAACATTGGGGCATCATTTGTTAACCCTGGAGTACATCCTGTCAGCCAATCGGATGACTTCCCCAACTTTCCTCTGCCACCCCAACCCATGAATGTCTGCACAGTTCTGGATGAACAGGCCACACGTCACTACACAGAACTTAGCATTACCATGCCTGATTCTATAGCTCTAGAGCATGAAACAAGGGAACAAAACACAAACCAGCTGTGGTT
Organism: Merluccius polli; assembly: GCA_030340625.1. NCBI lineage: Eukaryota > Metazoa > Chordata > Actinopteri > Gadiformes > Merlucciidae > Merluccius > Merluccius polli. The sequence goes on along the minus strand of JAOPHQ010001282.1, from coordinate 30,910 downwards.
CCAGGCAAGGTCTACCCGAATAACATCGACCTCTTTTAAAAGAATCTGCTCTAGGAGAGCTGATCAGGAAAGTCTTGCAGCAAACTTAAAGAGTGCCACAAAAGTGCAGACTAAAGCGATGAGAAGAGGTGTGGTACTAGAGCCCATAGCTGCAACACAGTACACAAAGCTCACAGGCAATGTAGTGTATCCATGTGGCTTTGTTGTAAACCCCCACTCCCCACATCTAGGTACATCGCCTGATCGCAGAGTCAAAGAAAGAGGAGAGGGTAGCTATGGGCTTTTAGAAATAAAGTGTCCATCTAGGGAGAGTTTCGTACAGTGCCCATACCTTTCAAGACAGACAGATGGCAGTTACAAATTGAAAAGGAGCCATGAGTATTTTTACCAAATTATGGGGCAGCTTGGGCTCACAGGAATGATATGGTGCGATTTATTTGTAAAATGTGAGCAAGACTACCACCTTGAACGAATACAATTTGACGTAGCAAAATGGGAGGAGATGAAGACCAAGCTTGATGTTTTTTATTTTGATTACTACATTGCATCAACATAAAATCACTTACCACTGTCAACAACACACCCTTGAGTGTTTTCTGCCTCAATGGTGCTGGATTGTGCTGAATAGTTTTGAGCACTGTTACAAAAAAGAATAAAACATGTAACTTGCAATCAAAGGGGCTATGTGTATGTACTTTTGAACGAAACAGGATGTGGGGTGCACACAACACATGATTTAAGTGGGTTTCAGCTCAAAAAGTAAACCAAGGATAACTAACACATTTCTTCAAAACATGCTCAACTTTTTAGTTTTTAAATCAATGTAGCATGCTTAGGAATAATATAACCTACAACCTACCGTTGTGTTGGTGGCTTTCGGCAGCCTCCTAGATGTTCCCTTGTCGGGTTAGGCACTTGAACAGCCTGTACAGGGTTAGGATAGTCGGGTGTAGGACTCCCGTTCATAAAATGCTGCAAAAATTAAAATACAATAAGTTCATAATCGCCTATTGGGACCTTAACACACAGTATTAATATATCCAGATTGCTAGAAGTTGGCGATCCACTGGCAACCACCACCGGAGAGCAAAACGCCGTCAACCCTGGATAGCAACATGATTAGCGCTAGCCGGTTACCTTAGTATGTTATGACTTTACAGATGGCAACACGTGTTGATTTGTTGGTGAAATGTTAGCCACTGCTTTCGGCAACAATGCTAGATGGAACTACTACTGATTTTCAGTTTTAAAGATTTTATAGCCTCCAGTGACCGTCAACCTCTTGCTAAATTACCTGTGTCAGTAGCAACATAATTAGTGTTTGGCTAACAGAGCCTCACAGGCTACCTGAATTTCCAACAGGATAATAAAGTATCTAGTGTTCTAACTTTACTACTCTCGATAATAATACTATATAGAACCACAAATGTTAAAGTCCAGTTTCACAGACTGAATGTGCTTAGCTACTTATTGATAATTGATATGCTAGCTCGCTAGCTTTACTTACCTTAGAGCAGACATATGAATGTTTATTGATCTTCGAGACATTCAGTTGTGATGGAGGTCTCCCACACTGTTTAATCCACAGTCGGCATCTTTCTGGTTGCGTTTTGGGCTTGGGGAAGGCGAAAAAAACGACCCCTCCCTCTAAACGTTTCGGGTATCGGGTGTCGGATTTGCAGGTGGCATAGGCGCACCGTTTAACCATCTTGCTGAAATCGTAATGTTTGACGGAGGTCCGTCTTCTTAGTTACAGTTGCTGAGCTAGGATTGGACGAGGGCCGTTCGAGGGCGGGGTTTTGCGAACGGTCAATTGTTGACGCTAATTATTTTTCCCTCTGATGGGCATGCGCGCGCTACGGCGGGATTGGACACGTCTGGGTCCAGTAGTGGCGATGCGCGATGTGCTCGCCATGGAACAAGCTATGGGAACAAGCGCGCCTGCATTTAAAGGGAATGTGAGCCGACGCTCTGATTGGTTTATTGCATGTTACGCCCAAACCACACCTATGACTAATGTAGCTACTTCAGACCAACCCATTTTAGATTTGCGCTGGGCGCAAGCGTCATTTATCCCGCCGGCAGTGACCGCCCCCTTTTTAACAGCTCCGGTGCCGGAAGTAAATTTCCCATGCATTTATCTCGTCCACTTTTCGTATAATCCTTATAAAAAGAGTATTAAGCCTTTAACCAAGCCGATCGTTCGTTGTGGTCGTGACCATATTATGTTTGATTCGGGCATAAAAAGAATTTGGAAAACGGAAGAAAAGCCAAAGGTACTTTATTTTGTTGACCGAGTGAGGAACTACTCATCCCGAATCAAACATAATATGGTCACGACTACCATAACGAACGATCGGCTTGGTTCAAGTCTTAATACTCTTTTTATAAGGATTATACGAAAAGTGGACGAGATAAATGCATGGGAAATTTACTTCCGGCACCGGAGCTGTTAAAAAGGGGCGGTCACTGTTACGCTCTATAGCAACAGCGCCCAGGTTCCGCCCACAAAGCCACTTGCGCTTTGCGTTTGATACTTGCGTTTCAGACCGGCAAGATAGGGCCCCCTGTGTGTATGTGTGTGTATGTGTGTGTATGTATGTGTGTATCTGTGTGTGTGTGCGCATGTGAGACTGTGTGTGTCTGTGTGTGTGTTTGCGCATTTTTGTATTTGTGTGTGTGTGTTTGAGAGAGACTGTGTGTGCACATGTGAGACTATGTGTGTGTGTGTGTGTGTGTGTGTGTATGTATGTGTGTATGTATGTGTATGTGTGTATGTATGTATCTGTGTGTGTGTGTGTGTGTGTGTGCATGTGTGTGTTCCTAAACAGAACGGTAGCCTCTCCAGGGGGTTGGTGTGGTGTCACCAAGTCGGGCCGGTTGGCACCACAACCAGGGGGGGCCGTGCTGCCAGAGCAGGAGGCCATGAAATTAAAACCCACCACCGACAAAATGGAGCTGAAGAGAAACGGCAATGATGACAGGGGAGGTGGTGGAGGGAACACAACAACATAACACAACATGCAGATGGAAAAACAGCATCAGCAAGAAGTCTGTAAAAACCAAAAAGAGAAATGGTTGCTTTTATCCCCATTGTCGAACAACAACCACAATGCCAACCCACACAGCACGGGGGTCCTTCCAATGCCCAGATCCATAATGCATACGTTCGCAGCCATTTAAAGAATACATACGAGAATTTGGGAACATCCTGTACCAATCAGAGACCCACATGAAAAACCCAAGAGGTTGGAGACGCCTCAGGGCTGCAGTTGACCCTTCAGACTCAGAGCCAATATATCATCTGCCCCCCCCTCGCTGCCAAACACGTACATTTGGTTTGTGTTTCCCTTGGATGGCAATAGATCAACAGACCCTGTCTGGCCCCGGCAGAGCTCTGCTGACACACTGCTCAGATCTAACATCCACACACATCATATCATCACTTTCTCACACACACACACACACACACACACACACACACACACACACACACACACGCACGCACGCACGCACACACACACACACATTGATAGATACACAGAAATACCTTACTTCCCAGTGTGTCTATGCAGGACTTTAGGACTTTTGTCTTCTGGGACTTGGAAGACAAAGAGGCCCCAAAAGACAATAATGAATATTCCAGACACAGGAGGTGTGTGTGTCTCCATTCTACATATTATTCTTAGTTACCCCCCACTGCACTCCGTATACTGCCCCGCGCTGAACAAGTTGTACCCTGGTGTGTAGAAGAGGTGTTTACTGAGAAAACACACACACACACACACACAAAACACTAGCACAGACAGGAATGTTTTCTCACAGACACACAGACACACGCACACACACACAGACACACACACACACATGGCTGGGCATGGCCAGCGGATGTCCCCCACCCAAGGTTCCTCTCTCTCACCCCAGCCTTGACACTTGACCCGGGCTGTGTGTCAGACAGGGTGGGTCCTGAGCGTGACCGACGCATTAGAACCCACTGACAAGGATGAGGATGACCTCTGAACCCCACATGGTGGGGGGGGGGGGGGGGGTTTCCATGGAAACTTGACTGCACCGTCTCCTCAAAATGATCTCTAATACATTCATTGATCTACATAATTATGAAGGTATTTATCCAAAGCATACTTCTGCTTATACCAAGATATACAAGATATCACTAACGATTAATTGAATCTATTATGTTTCGTTTTTTGTACTTTTTATATACATTTTATTCAACAATAATTGTCACTGATTTAGAAAAAATAAGCGAAATGTGTTCTTGTCTGGTGCTAACTAATGACACTAGCCTCTGTGTCACCTGGTGACTGGAGCATGAACCTCCAGGTTTGGATTTAAACACAGGCTGACACCACAGGCATTCTGGAAACAAACAGCTGAACGTCATAAATAAATATCTACCTACATATCTATCACGATCTGGACTGCGAACAAAACCAAGCTGAACTTCTCTAAACATCCGTGGGTGAATATAGCCGGTAATAAAACACAGACACATGGATATAAGACACACACATATCAACACACTGCCATAACAAGGGAGAGGGGAACCAAACAGTGTCAGAGAGTGTGCAGAGGCCTTGGTGAATGTTGACAACACAGACCTTGGAAGAAAAAAAATTAGGAAAGGAATGGGAGATTATGCTGTATGGTGTGTGTGTGTATGTGTGTGTGTGTGTGTGTGTGTGTGTGTGTGTGTGTGTGTGTGTGTGTGTGTGTGTGTGTGTGTGTGTGTGTGTGCATGTTTGTGTGTGCGTGTCTGTGTGTGAGTGTGTGTGTGTATGTGTGCATGCATGTGCGTGTGAGTGTGTGCGTGTGTGCATGTATGTATGTATGTATGTATGTATGTGTGTGTGTGTGTGTGTGTGTGTGTGTGTGTGTGTGTGTGTGTGTGTGTGTGTGTGTGTGTGTGTGTGTGTGTGAGGATGGTAGAAGAAGGATGAGCAGAGTGAGAGTGACAGGGCTGTCTGGAATGCTTTTGTCTGCCTGGGCTAATATTTACTCAGGGATTTTACTTTTTCCCCTTCTCCTATTTGCTATTGACACAGAGGAATGAAAAGGCAGATAGCCAACGGGTTACCTAGTAGCAGTCTAATGGTATGCATATGCACATATGCGTGTGTGTGTGTGTGCCCAGCCAACGGGTTCCCCAGCAGCAGGTAGTGAACAGCGGTGGGGGAAATAGTGACAGAAATAGAGAGAGAGAGAGAGAGAGAGAGAGAGAGAGAGAGAGAGTGTGTGTGTGTGAGAGAGAGAGGTAGAAAGAAAGAAAGAAGAAAGAAAGAAAGAAAGAAAGAAAGAAAGAAAGAAAGAAAGAAAGAAAGAAAGAAAGAAAGAAAGAAAGAAAGAAAGAAAGAAAGAAAGAAAGAAAGAAAGAAAGAAAGAAAGAAAGAAAGAACGAACGAACGAACGAACGAACGAACGAACGAACGAACGAACGAACGAACGAACGAACGAACGAACGAACGAACGAACGAACGAACGAACGAACGAACGAACGAACGAACGAACGAACGAAAGAAAGAACGAAAGAACGAAAGAACGAAAGAAAGAAAGAAAGAGAGAGAGAGATTGTGGGGACCGCTAACAAGGAGGTGCAGCTCTCCGCCTGATCTCCTATTAACCTGCACAAACACTCTGGAGGCAGACAGACCCACTGAACACACAGCCAGAGGGGAGCGGGACTGTCATGCTAAACGCTACACCAGAGAGACATAGACAGAGAGTGGGAGAGAGAGAGAGAGAGAGAGAGAGAGAACCCCAACCACATACAGCCCCCCCTCTGGGAGGCAGGGCGTCTTGGGGGCCCAGGGGGGAGGGGGTGTGTGGGGAGGGGGTCTCACAGCGGGGGTCCGTCCCACTGGCTGTACTTTGATGTCTTTGTGGGGGGGGGGGGGGGGGGGTGGTCTTCACTTCATGTCCAGGCTCATTAACTCTGTCAATGACAGATCAATGTGAGGCTATGGCACACCGGTCTGTCTCCAATATTACAACCTATTTACTGAGCTGGTGGAGGAATACGGTGATACAGCATGGGCATTTATTTGAGCCTGCAAACACACGCACACACACTTACACACACACATACACACACACACACACACAATCTTGGGTAATGCCGAGAGGATACTGCTCCACTCAACTCTGGCATCTCCACTTCCTGGGGTTTAGCGCATGCAGACACCCGTCACATCACCACCTACTATTTACGTCCTGTGGTTCTGCGCGCCATGTTAATCATTACGGGACAACAACTCCCGGCTATCTCTCTTGTCTCTTTGTTACACCTCAGTGCGAGTCAGACAATGGCAGCCGAGCACTGAGTGCAAATCCATGAGAACATTTGTAGACGTGAACCTCAGACTCATAACTGTGTCTCCATTGTCAAGGCCGGGCACTTAACACCCCGCTACGACTCCACCGCTCCCGGGAGCGTTTCCATTCATATTTTCCCCCTTTTTCTTTTCTTTCTTTCTTTCCATCTCTTTTTTTGTCTTCAGCAACTCCTCCTGCTCTCAATTCTTTCATCTATAGTCCACCATTTACTGTTTTAGTCAGCTATGTTTTAGAGCAGCAATGTTGGATCAACGTCCTAGTTTCTTCTCTCGCTTTACTTTTTCTCTTACCTGCCTGTCTCCCCACTGGCATCACCCCCTCACCCCCATGGAATCCAATGACCATACCCTGTCCAAACACACACACACACACACACACACACAGAGGTAGCAACATATACAATTGGATCGTCGACATTACTCATTCTTGCGTACACACATTGTCACACACATTGTCAAACACACACATGCGCACTCTTGTGCATACACACAAACACACACCACGCCACCAAGATCATCTGCACTGTAAATATTTAAAGAGACTACTTCTCTGTCTGTAGTTAAAACCGCTGCAGCAAGCCACAACAGTATCGCCTACCAGCCGTTGTCAGTCGCTCTCTTTCACTCTGACTCCCTCTATATTTATTTCTCTCTTACTCTGTTTCTACCTCTCTCTCTCGTTATCTCTCTCCCTATATCTGCCGCTCTCTCTTTCTCCCTTTCTTTCTTTTCCTCTTCATTTCTGTCTCTCGCTCTCTTCACCTTAATCTATCTCTATCTTTTTCTCTCGATCGCTAAATCCTTCAGTCTGCCTTTCTCTCCATCTCTCTCTGTTTGTCTGTCTCTATATATATATATACATATTTATCTCTCTCTCTCTCCCCATTTGTCTCTTTGTCACTCTATCGTCCGGCATACATGTCATCTTTCTCTATGACTCTTAGTCCATCTATGTTAGTGTTAGTGTGCTTATATGTCCTCCCTGATGATTGGTTAGAGGCACCTCTAGCTGCATGGCCTTCAGTGAGCCACATCAGACTATGTGTGTGTGAGTGCTTGGGAACGTGCACACTAAACAACACAAGTCAACTGTCAGTGGGGGTGGGGGGGGCTCCACCTTAGGGCTACCCTGGAGCGGGAAAGCTAAACACACACACTCTACTCTCACACTCTCTCTCTCACACACACACACACACACATACACACACACACACACACAGGGAGTGTTTGCAGCGAGGTGAGGGTCAGGTTTTGTCTGCGAGGTAGACTCGTCCGTCTACGGAGACAGCAGGGAAGAAAAGTGTGCTTCCGTCCCTTCCGGAGCGCAGCAGTAATGATATGTTGAGACGACCCACATAGCAAACACACCGCACTCAGCGCCACACAGCACGGCTTACAGCAGCGCCTGCTTCCCCCGTCCCGTCATGCCCAGGCCTGTGGGGTGTGTGTGTGTGTGTGTGTGTGTGTGTGTGTGTGTGGGGGGGGGGGATAGGGGTGAAATCCTCTTTCTTAACTCCCCCACCGACACCTCCACCCCCGCCCTCCAATCCGGCTTCCTCCCGTTTGGATCCATCCAAATCCTTCCTTTATCACTGTGTTTGATCAGCTGGGATCTCTAATATTCCTCTCTCTCTCTCTCTCTCTCTCTCTCTCTCTCTCTCTCTCTCTCTCTCTCTCTCTCTCTCTCTCTCTCTCTCTCTCTCTCTCTCTCTCTCTCACTTGCTCCATCTAATTCTTTTTCATATATGGCATATCGTGGCTCTGAGTCAATCTAGATAACATACACACACACACATACACCCATACACACACATTCTCTCTCTCTCTCTCTCTCTCTCTCTCTCTCTCTCTCTCTCTCTCTCTCTCTCTCTCTCTCTCTCTCTCTCTCTCTCTCTCTCTCTCTCTCAGTCATGGGTGGAATGCACGGTGTAAACGTGCATTCCACAGGTACTTACGCACACACACAGACACACACCCACACACCCACACGAGCGCACACGCACGCACACGGGACAGCTAGTCTGGAAATACATACAACTCAAGCACTTCCAGGAGCCAGGGGTGCCGTGTGTGTGTCGCTAACTGGCAACACTTATGAAGCGGTGCTGTGCCTATGGAGAAGCGCTCTCATTTCAAACATAATTTATTTATCAGTCCCATGTGGGTGTGTGTGTGTGACATGCACACACACACACACACACAAATGCACATGCACGATACACACAGACACACACACTGACAGAAATTGTGCCGTTTATTCCACATCATGCACCAGCGATCAACCTCATTCCCTCATCCCTTCTCCCTCCCGATCGATGGGGCTTTTTGTCACCCGGCACACACTGCAATATTCATCTGAGGAGAACCAGGGAGTAATGCCAATCTCACACTCAATGAATTTACATACACTCTGTGTGATTGGCTAATGAAGGCAGACAAGTTTGACACACATAGTTCATGCACACACAGACATGTTTGTGTGTACATGCGCACTTGCACAGTATACATGCACCACACACACACACACACACACACACACACACACACACACACACACACACACACACACACACACACACACACACACACACACATACCCTTATTATCGGGGGGTTCCGATGAAGGCTTTGTTGTGAGCCATTGAAATGTGACAGTGATTTATGGAGAAGGGGACTCCCACTACACCCGATACACACAGGCCCACAAAGCAAGGTTACCGGCCCAAACACGGGCCACAAAGGAAAGGTTAGCTCTCTGCCAACAAAGCCAGTGACAGCAACGCAGGCTGCGTGGCTGAGGTCAACACCACCACATCAATGCAGTGACAAACAAATGAATTCAAACAGCCCCCCCCACATACTGCCCCCAATAAATGAATGCAATGGTTGATCCCAATGAGTTGTTTTGATGGCTTTCATGAATATGGATTTCAAGGCCTCTTCAGTGAGTCAATGATTCCTTAATGACTCTTCCAGAAGAGCCGTGTGAGCAGAACTGGGGGAAAAAGTCGTTCAGTATGGCGGTCGTAAAAACAAAACAAACAAAAAAAAAAAACGTGCGGGCTTTGAGACCGACATTCAGGCGATGTGGTTCACAACTCTTCCAATTTCAAAAACCCAGAGTCCAATATTTGCGCTTATTTTTGTGTGCTATTGTGTTTTTCTACACTCATTTGACCCTGTTTAGCATGCCTGGGGGTTACCGATGCCGCGTGTTAGCGGTATAAACACATAGTGTTAGGGATGGGGTTAGGGTAGGGGCACTAGTTGTTAAGTTAGGCTTGTGATCCCTGACGGGGCTGGTTAGGGTTAGGGTTATGTGAGGGTTAGTGTTAGGGTTAGAGATTAGTGCTGGGGTTAAGGTTAGGGTTAGTCATAAGGGCGCTGGCACACCATCTCCCATCCTTTCATTTAATGTTGTTAATATTGGGGTTAGGGCTACTGTTAGGGTGTTAGAGGGTTAGTGTTGAGGGTTAGGGTTAATATTGGGGTTAGGGGTATGGCTATGGTAAGGGATAGGGGTAGGTAAGCAGATTAAGCCCACTCCCAGTGTAAGCACCACTGGCAGGCATGTGTCTGCGCCGCTCACCACATCCATCGTCATTAGCAACAGCAGGTGAGCGTTCCACATCATGTCTCCTGCATCATTACAGGTGCTGCCAACACAACCCGCAACACCCCGGTCTGGCCCGCAGTCAACTGTAGTCAACAGAGCACGAAGAAACGCACGCACGCACGCACGCACGCACGCACACACGCACACACACACACACACACACACACACACACACACACACACACACACACACACACACACACACACACACACACACACACACACACACACACACACAGACTTTGTTCATCACATCCAGTCTACACTGTGATTTACATGATTTAAAGGAGAGACAGGTTAACGGACAGACATGGTGTGAGTTTTTATTTAGCCTGGGTGGTAAAGAAAGTGCTGGGGTGAAAGCCATTGAAAGGGTAAGATCATTGACACGGTTAAGCATGCACACATGCATGTACACACACACACACACACACACACACACACACACAGTAAACCTAGAGTGAGTCACCTGTAATTAATTTATATTTGCTCATGAACTCATACGTGAAACATTCATTCCTGGGTTTCCTCTGAGGGCTTAGCATAAACCACGTAAGTTCATAATACAGGCCTATGCAGCTTCCTCTCTCTCTCACACACACACACACACACACACACACATACACAATCAGATTCAAAAGCTCTCTGGGTGGTTTTGTAAATCTGTGTGCGTGTTTGTGTCTGAGTGCGTGTGTGAATGTGTATTTCACTGAGAGAGAGAGAGAGAGAGAGAGAGAGAGAGAGAGAGAGAGAGAGAGAGAGAGAAAGAAAGAGAGCGAAAAAATAGGGAGTGTTTTAAGTGGAAAATAGACTAATTTGAATAAAAGCTCATTTGCTAAAAATTGTCCCCTCCATTTTGCTCATTTTATCACCCTCTTCATTAGTGCTTTAGTGTGTGTGTGTGTGTGTGTGTGTGTGTGTGTGTGTGTGTGTGTGTGTGTGTGTGTGTGTGTGTGTGTGTGTGTGTGTGTGTGTGTGTGCAGGTTTGTGGTCCACTGTAGTGCTCTTCAGGCCACGGTCAGCTTGACGACTGAGGATTGGAATTCTGGCACAGAGGGAAGCAGGAGACAAAGACGCTGTTCCCTGGTGTGTGTTTTAGAGGACGAAAGTGGGTTGCTGTGTGTTTCAGAGAGAGAGAGAGAGAGAGCAGGGACAGGGCTGGAGGAGACAGCAGAGTCAGAGCTGGTGGCTGCAGGTGCGTTCGCCTCGGCGAGTGTCTTTCCCACAGCGTAATTATTTCCTTTTTTAACCTAATCCAGTAGAGACGTTTAGTTTTATTTTTTCCTGGGGAGGGGGGGGTGTATAAAAAGTGTGTGTGTGTGTGTTGGTAGGGTCCCTTTATTGGCCCCCTCCCCCTTTATCAGTTGATTGACAGCTAGTTCCCTGCCTCCTGGCCTACGTGGGCTTGGGGCAGGGGAGTGGGGGGACGCAATAGGGTAATAAATGGCAAGGGAGGGGCCGGTCACGCCTTGTCCCATTGTGCCCGCTCTGTCATGCCTGACCCCTAACCAAATACACACACACAACTGCACACACACACACACACACATACACACACGCACACACACACACACATACAAAACACATGTACACACACAGAAAGAAACACACACAATGCATTCAGGACCACAAATCAGTGGAAATGTCCCTTGTGTTGCTTATCTCTCAGTCTGCCTCGTTTACTCACTGAAACACACACACACACACACCGATCCACGGTGTGTGTGTGTGTGTGTGTCAGCCCTGACCCTATACCAAATACCCAGGCTCCCCCCTGTAACCAAGGTGACCAATTTGGGGGGCCCCTGAAATCGCCTAGCAACGGCAGAACAATGGGCACCAAGGAGAGGGAATGGCTTGAGCAAAGGGCAGGCTATTCTCTGGGGATGGAGAGAGAGCGATGGAGGGATGGGAGGGAGAGTGAGGTGGTGGTGGTGGTGGTGGTGGTGTGGGTGTGGGTGTGTGGGTGATGGGAATGGCGTGAGGGACACCTCCTCAGCCGCCTGCCTGGTAAACAAGGCTGTGCTTCTCTGCCGCGCCGCTTGTGCGAACGATTCAAGGCAGAAAAGAAAGTCTGACTGACTTCTTAGCTTACAGCTTCAACCAACCAACAACCCTGAAAAAAAAACAGATTCACAGCACAGCCAAGGAACTAGAGAGAAACTAAATGAAATGTTGCATAAGTTGATGTTACGCTTCAATGCATCCCCCCCACTGTAACTCCAACATTGAAGTGTGGATGCTTCGCTAAACGCGACGTATCACATCACATCCTCCCCTGACATATCTCATATCTCTTACAAAGTGGAATGGAAAGAGAGAGAGAACATTTTTAAAATCTGAAATTGCTTTGCATGTTGATGTTGGCGTTCAGCACGCTTCGACTACACCCACTCGCTGAAAGAAGAGAAACTCGGCTCTCGGTTTGTCTCTGCCCTCGGGATCCCAGTGAAAGACATGAACATCTTTTAGCGTTTCTATATTCAGCATCACAGGTAGCAAGGTGAACACACAGCAGGAAGGTAAGCAAAGGTGAGATCGCCCGTGGCGCCACAAACTCAGCATAACAACGCTCTGCCAATTTGGTCTCCATAGAAACCGCTGACTGTAAAAATAGACAAAGCGATGATTAAAATAGTCGAGCGCGTCCAGACACAGGCTCACATGCCGATGATTTCGACCGAGGCGTTCCTTCAAAGAGGTCTTTCTGAAGAGACTGTCATTAATACCTTAAAACCAGAAACATCGCCAACACACACACACACACACACACACACACACTTATGCATGTGAACACAACACAACATTGTCCAGAGATCAAGTAAAACACATCCTGTGTGAGCTGTATGATCTGAGCACGAGCAGTAGAGAGGGTAGAGAGGGTAGAGAGAGAGAGAGAGAGAGAGAGAGAGAGAGGAAACGGATGGAGTGAATGTGGAGGAAGTGTGCAGGAGTGCTGGCCACCAGCCTCCTACCTTGTTCATGTGGAAACTCATTGTTTGGCCTGAATGGGCCACCTCGCCTTTACAGCAGCTTTATGGAGTGGAACCTCCAATCACATTTAAATGCTTTTATTTGGATCCAAACTTACAAGGAAGGGAAACAAGATCCAAACAATTTTGGGAAGAGAGATTGACAGGACAATGACAAGTTAATCAAGCAACATGCATTTACAAGACCTACATGATAAGTTTAAGTATTACACCAAACACTTTGTCTCCAGATTCGCATACTACCTATGGTGGCTGACACAGAGCAAAATGTTGCCAATCTTTTGGCTTCTTTCTTATGTAGCCCACTCAACATCAGTCCTCTAACCAGATGTTTGTAGATATGACGTAAGCTTCCAAAGATTAGAGATATAAGTTTGCACTGGTAACCAAGTTGGCATATACGACTCACCAGTGGCTGGTATTTCAGTAACTTAGAGTAGTAGCAGGTGTCCATATACAAATCGAAGCAACAGCCCACCTCAATAATGAGAACATTTTTCAAGTGTCATTTACAAGTGTGATTACATCCATTCAGAATGTGTGCAACTGTTTCATTCTCCTGTTGATTTTGATGGAATATGCAGTATGGGTTGTGTTTTGAAGGGTACCATATTGCAAGGTTGTATTTTGTTGGGAGACATTGCAGTCGGGCTTTAACCATAAAGATTAAAATGTCCTCTGAAATGGAATGATTAGTCATTACAGAATGGGAAACAGAATGATCTGCATAAGGCAGTGCTGCTAACTTCCCTTGCACTTTTAGGCTTGACCAGCGCTGCGTGTTCTGCGTTAGTCTGTGCTGGAGAAGAGAGGCTCTTGCGTGTTTGATGTGTAGATGTTGAGCTGAGTTCCCGTCGTTCAGGATTGCAAGAGTGCAAATCTGCGAGTCCGTTATGATGTTGTCAGTCAGGGGAGATGTCGCTCCGTCAGGGCCTTGCCAGGAGAGTTGTAGTCCGGTGCGATGGCAGAGATCGTTAAGATCTAGCCAGTCGGAGCGCACTCCGAATCCGGCGGCTTTGATGTCGAGTTTACCGTTTTGCTTCAATTTGCAGAAGCAGGATAGGCCATAGCAGATGGCCTATCCTGAAGGAGGTATAGAGCCATTCAATGTTCAGGACTCCAAGACCTCCGGTATTGCGCGGCTGAAAAAGGATGTCCCGGGTTGTACGGGTGTTTAGACAGAGCCATTTCCTCACAATGTCCACTGTTGCATTGTTCATCACTAACAGATTTTGTTGTGAGATGTGTACACATGTACACACACACGGATACACATGGATGTACTCACACACGTGCACAGACACAAACATGCACACGCACACACATGGATGTACTCACACACACATGCACAGACACACACAAGCACGCACACACACATGCACAGAAACACACACACATGCTGTACTGTGTGATGGGTTAGGGGTAAAGTGGTGGTCTTAGGTCTGGCTTAAGAGCCAATCGTAATCCCTGTTGGTGAACCTGATGAAGGTGTCAGTGGGTGGAACAGCCATAATGACGGGAGACCAGGCGCTATGGGATTAACACACACAATGACAGACACACACCCACCACACCACACACAGCGCACATTCGTGTGAGGACAGAGCAACGAGCATGGGAAAGCCAGTGTGAGGGTGAGGGTGGGTCTGTGTTTGTGAAGGGGTGAAAATACAACACATTAAAATCCAACCAACCCCTGGCCAAATGAATGCGTGTTGACATGCTCAGAGAGAGGGGAAATGTGAGTGGAGCTTTCCTGGTTGCCCTGGTTGGAGAATAGGACCCTGCCATGCTCTTTAAACACATGGAGCAGGCATGGGACAGAGGAATGCTATAACTCACCAAACATACACACAGGCCATAGCCCCCCCCTATTATTACACACACACACACACCGCTGTCCATCAGTTAGGCGAGGCCAGAGATTGACTCGACCCTATGGGAACTGTCCACACAGCTGGTTCAGAGTGGAATCGGAGGTTGACCTATTACTTCCCCAGATCGTACTTTCTCATAGCCAGAAATCATCGTTGGCAACATTCACCACCACCTCCTCCTCCTCCTCCTCCTCCTCCTCCTCCTCCTCCTCCTCCTCCTCACCACCCTCACCACCACATCCACCATCATCAACCCACCCATCTCCACATGAAAGGGCTGGGAGCTCATTACAGGCTAGGGCTCATCAGCGGTCTACACCCCCCCCCCCCCAGGCTATATCTCAGTCTGTAAGCCAGGCCAACCCTGGGACGTCCACATATCCATTCAGCAGGGGGGCGGTTGGGGAGCTGGGCCTGAGATCTGGCAGAGGGGGAGCTTAATATCTAGCTGGCAGCCAGGTGCTACAGAGGCCGATAAAAAGTGGATGGGTTTGACAGAGCCACACAGGGAGAGGCTAGGGGATCAAAATGTTGGGTGTTAGAGAGAAAAGAGAGAGAGAGTGAGAGAGAGAGAGAGAGAGAGAGAGAGAGAGAGAGAGAGAGAGAGAGAGAGAGAGACATACAGACAGACAGACAGACAGACAGACAGACAGACAGACCGACAGACAGAAAGAGAAGGAGAGAGGGGCATCGATATATGGTAATAGGGTCAATGCAGTACAGAGAAAGATTTAAGCACACCGCATCCATGTGTGCACATGTGTATGTGTGAATGAATTAGGGGGGAGGGGGAGTGCAGAGAGGGTCCTCTGCTCTACCAGCTCTGGACTCTGACATTTCATCATCCTGGGGCCCTTGTGTCACAGCCCCCCCCCAGCCACAGCTTTGAAGTGCTAATGATGATTTTGGCTCAAGCTCCTCTGCAGGTGCCCCTCCCCTCCATCCCTCTTCAGCTGTAGCCCCTAAGCAGGTGCCCTGGGCTACCTCCCCTCTCCTACACTACTCATGGCCCTCGCAAGACCACCACACAGGTTAGGGGCTATACGAAGCTTTTCTCAAGTCTCTCCCTCCCTCCCTCTCCCTCCAGCGCGCTCTATGCCTCATCCAACAAAAACCATCTCTCTCTCCACACACACACTACTTTATTGCTTCACAGTCACTTTCTATCCTCCCTTTCTTTTTTTTCTGGCTCCGTCTTTTGCCCACTAATTCATTTTTCTCCACTCGCCTCTCCTTTTCTCCGGCGGTATATTTACTGTGATTGAATTTAAACCGAGACACCGGAGGACGAAGCGATGGGAATACCTGGCGATGAAAAAACAATTTGGAGTTCAGGACGAGTCTTTATAACTAATAAATCAAATGTAAAACTGGATTTATATAAGGTGGCATGATAATAAAAGCTGCTTAATATTCCTCTCCTGGCCTGGCTTCATCAGTCTCTCTCTCTCTCTCTCTGCCCTGCTCACTCTCTGCTCTTTCTTTCTCTTTCATCCTCTGCTTTCCAACTGTGCCTTCTCTCCCCCTCGCTCTCTCTCTCTCTGTGTTTCACTCTAACTCCCCCCTTTTCAATCAATACCCCCTGCCTCTCTTCTCTTCCTCCCCCCTGAGGTGTCTGATTGGTGTGACTCTGGGCCTGATGCTACACACACACACACACACACACACACACACACACATACACACACACACACACACACACACACACACACACACACACACACACACACACACACACACACACACAACACACAACACACAACACACACACTCACATACAGTACATAACAGATAGTGTGTGTGTGTGTGTGTGTGTGTGTGTGTGTGTGTGTGTGTGTGTGTGTGTGTGTGTGTGTGTGTGTGTGTGTGTGTGTAGGAGGTAGCCCTGGTTGAAACAGTGAACAGTATGGGGTGTAAATTGATTCTATCCCCTGGCAAAGATTGAAACACACACACACACACACACACCAAGAATAGGACTAATGAGATCAGTGTATTACGAATGCAGCCGATAGAGACAGACATCATAGTTTGTCTGCATGGTTTTCCTCACAGCACGTGGGCTCCATGCTTGTCTTATAAAAGGATGGCAGCCAGTCCTACCAGCTAGCTTGCAGCTGTCTGTTAGGAAGACTCATAGCAGCAGGGTGCTGTAGAAATAAGCATTCACAGTTCAATGCAATTAAACATCTAACAGGTTGTAATTACTTAGCATGCAGATTCCTGTTTGCTTTGTATTCACACAGTTGCACCTGGGAGCAGACACAGTTAGACATCATGTATCTGGACTGAGGGCACCAACACAGCACTTCACTGAGGAACACAGAAAGGTTCATTCACTGTCTCCTACTCTGAACCGCTGGTATCTCAACTTGCCTTTAAAACAGCCATGAACACAGCATCCAGCCTCTAACACAGCATCCAGTCTCTAACACAGCACCCAGCCTCGGACACAGCACCCAGCCTCGTCTTGATCACAGTAAATCTTTTTGTGGGATTTTTTATGGCAGTGACACACATGGATTATGGAGTCCAGAGAACACACGGCCCTGGAGGTGGGCTTCATATTAACCAAAGCTGGGAATGGACCTGTCTGCCACAGACAGACAGAGCGGAGACACAGCCCAGAGCATGCACACACACACACACACACACACACACACATGCGTGTCTCGCACACACACACACACACACACACACACATACACGCACACGCAGTGATATAGCCACAAGGAAGAGGAAGGAGTTCAACCAAGACGGCTACTTTCCAGGGGGATAAATGGACGCCTATAATTACATACACAGGCTCTAAACTAAACCAAACAATCCACGAAGAGCTGCTTTCCATCCAATACACTGCATTATTCCTAACCCCCCCCCCCCCCCCCCCGGCCTTCAACCCCCACCCCCACCCACCCCCATCCCCATCCCCACTCCCTTACCCCCCCCCCCCCCCCCCCCCCCTTCCCCCCCCCCCCCCCCCCCCCCACCAACTCAACCCCTTCGCTGAGTGCTCCCTCCAAACTGAAAAGAAAAGTTTTCTGACCATTTCAGCTCACCAGCTCTCTCTGTGGCCCCTGAAGCACCCCCCCAATCCCCACCCCTCTCCACACCACACCACCCCACGCTGAACATAAACAGCCAAGGATCGGAGCCCCCCACAGAGGTTTGGTTGCCATAGCAGCAGAAAAACAGGAGGGGGGTGATAAGAGGGGGAGGGGTGGCGGTGGGTGGAGGGGGTGCAAAATGCACGACCTTGCGTGTGAGTTGCAGCATGGATGCATCGGATGGTAATCTGCAGCCCTGAAGGATGTTTACTGTTTGTTTGTCTGTTTACAATCTCTCAGTCAATCACAGATAGAGACCGGAGCCAGAGGGCCGGATGGCCATTAGCCGTCTCTCTGGACGAGTGAGCGAGAGGGATGGTGAGGATACTCTGTAGTTCACCTTCCTCTCTGCCATAGTCCTCCACACATACAACCTGGAGCACATCACGAACAAAGACAAGCATTTTGATTTAATTTCACTGCCCTGACGGGTTCCTCTCCCAGATCGGACAGAACTCAGCTCTAATATCACGCCCATCCGCCAAGCGCTACGCCCTCAGCACACTTCCACACAGAAGATAACACTGCAGCTGTGGCTCGATGCGTCACAGCAGATAGAGTGGACATGAAGCCCAGGCCCCTTTCCTCTGAGGGACCAAACCAGACAGACAGATGGGGCGAGGAGAGGAGGGGGAAACAACCCGGGAGCACGGAGGGTACACTTCACTACAGCCCAGATGAATGGACGGGGTGGCCCCATCCTGATGGCTGAGGCTGGGCTCAGACCATGGCTGCAGTCTTCATCTGCACTGTGCCTGGCTGTGCCTGACGCACGCCATGACAGACCTGTTGTGCACACACACACACACACACACACACACACACACACACACATACACACACACACTCAAACAGCCAGCAACTATACGAGTTGTTATTCCTGGCTGAAGTTGAGACATTCCAACAGTTCCTGCCAGTGCAAAAAGGTTTCAGCTTCAAGGTGTGTGTGTGCGTGCATATGCATGCATGCATGTGTGTGTGTGTGTGCGTGTGTGTGTGTGTGTGTGTGTGTGTGTGTGTGTGTGTGTGTATTAGCAGAGGAGGGCAGCCCTGTCTCCTGCATGCCACTTTCAATCAGGCACAGACGCAGAGGCCCCCACAGGAAGAAGGCGGTATAGTGAAGTCCCCATGTGTGTCTCCTAATGACGGATCTAGACCACCCTGTGATGTCTTATTCATAGCCCATCAATTCATAATGATCACGAGAGCCCCCGACGTCAAGGGTGTGCGCATGCACACACACACGTACATATAAATTCACACACGCGCACGTATAAATACACACACATGCACAGCATCATGCTGGAATGCAAATTATGAGGTTGTCATTACAGAAAGTGTGTTTGCGTATGCGCATGCATGCATGTGTGTACATATCGTAATACCAGAAGGTATGTGAACAAGTAGTGTGTTGGGGATGATGGACAAACACGCACACACAGACACAGGCACACACAGACACACAAACACACGCACAGGCATAAAACAAACATACGCACACAGGGGAACAAACAGTGCTGATGTCCCCTCACTTTAGTGCACATATTTAACAAGCCTCCCTGTTATTCATTAGTCATGAGGAAGGACACTGAATTGTTAGTAAATACGAAGTTTGTCCACCCTGAATCTTTGCTTTTCTCTCTCTTTCACACTCTCTCTTTCATCATCATTCTCTCTCCCCTTCAGTCGTCCCCTTCCATCTCCCATTTATTTTCCATGTAGCCGGGACTACTGCGGTTGTGAATATTTCAGATGGCAGAGTGGTTTTCAAAATTACCCCCTTTTGGCTCCCGCTCCGCTCAGATGGTTTGGTCTGTGTTCCTCTCTCACACACAGGGTCCGACTCGTAAAGAAAACAGCGACAAGCCATAAAACCCACTGTTACCAGCTGATGGGGACATGAAGAGGGGAAGGAAGGAGAAGGAAGAGAGGCAGGAAGAGGGGAAGGAAGGGAGGCAAGAACAGGGGAAGGAAGGAGAAGGAAGAGGGGAAGGAAGGAGAAGGAAGGAAGGAGAAGGATGAGGGGAAGGAAGGAGAAGGAGGGGAGGCGGGAAGAGGGGAAGGAAGGAGAAGGAGGGAAGGCAGGAAGAAGGGAAGGAAGGAAGGGCAGAATGTGGTACCACTGACGACTGGGTCAAGTCTGTCAAAACATGAATTCCCCATTAAAACCTTAAAGTCCTCCACACAAACAATGACTGCAGCTATGACTGCTGCAACACTTTTGACTTATTGGCAATGTGATTACATGTGATTTAGTTACACAAATGAGTGACTAATAAAGATAGACTTTTATACTGTGAACAGAAATTACAAAACAATGAGCTAATAATTGCTAACAAATGTTGACTACAAGTAACAGGATACTTTTGACTTGTTTTGATTCAATATGATTGAATCATTGAAATCATTACCTAAAGCATTTTTTATTGCCAAATGCACAGTGCATGCATAGTAGTATAACACATGTGTTGTATCTACTGGCACATGCTTTCCACTACGTCTTAACTTATAACCTGACTGTTGACACTGTGTCAACCAATCCAAAGACAGCTCACTGGAGTTCAGGAAGTCTGCCACCAGTGGCACATAAGCCTCCTGAAGTTGCTATGGGGACCGCTGCCAAAGTAGGGGCCCTAGCATTTTAAGCTAAGGCAGGTCATTCATCAGTTAAGACAAAAAGAAGGAAACGGCATGACCAGCCCAAGCCATTAACAGCCTGCCAGGCACACACCAGCACACACATGCACACACACACACACACACACACACACACACACGCACGCACGCACGCACACACACACACACACACACACACAGGAGGAGTCACAGGGAGGGAAACTTCCTCGTCCACATGACTGAACATTCACACTTTCATATACACAAAGTTAAACGCTGAAAAGAAGTAACTAATTTGTCTGCGACAGACAGCAGAAGAAAAGAGAGCGAGAGTTGGAACAGTACTGTGGGTTTCCTAACCAATTAAGCCACTTTCAAAGCGTCAACAAGGATATGAGATGACACATACCCATAAGGTTCATGGAGGAGTCAGCAGTAAAGCAGGCGATGGAGATAATATGTAGGTAGCGATGATAGCTGACATCATTTATTATTCTCAATCTCCACCACCGCAACCACCCCCACCTTCTCCCTCCTCCTCCTCCTCCTCCTCCTCCTCCTCCTCCTCCTCCTCCTCCTCCTCCCTCCCGCTCTTTTCACACAGGGCCACCGTTCCCTAAGCATCAGCCAGTCAACAAACAGAAAACACACAGCACACACACTCCTTCCAACGCAAACATACACACACACTCCAAGAAGCTCTTTTATCTCCAGAAATAAAGGCATAGAGGAAGGTAATCCCGGGTGTGTGCCTGCCATCCCCACATTAACACACAGAGGTGCAATTATGCAACCATTCCCCATATCTGTTTGTCTTTAATTAATGTTATGCTCTCGCTCTCTCTCCCACTCTCTCGCTTTCTCTCGCTCTCTCTCTCTTCTCTGCCACTCCTCTGGCTGCGCATCAGTTGCTCCGCACGTGCATGTGTATGCGTGTGTGTGTGTGGCTTTACGGGCATGGTGTTGCCTTTGCGCTGTTTGGCTTGTGTATAGCGGGCTATCTTCCGTTGTCAGGCATTAACACGGAAAAAAGAGAAAACGGAAAAACTTTTACATTCAGATCAGACACTCTTATCCCACCCCCAGCACACACCCGTGCCAGGGATCCCTCCCCTCTCCTCCCATCACCCCCCTAATACTGCAGGTAGAGCCACACCCTTTTTATTCTTCCACCACCAACTCCAATTGTGTCACACACACACCATCAGTGGTTACAGATGCTGCATATAGCAACCCATCCTGTAATTCCCTAAACCCCCTCCTCCTCGACCCCCCCCCCCCAAACACACACACAGAGACACACACACTCCCTCAACCCTCTGCCTGACCACACACACGCGACATGATGCTGCTTGTTACCGTCTCTATGCACCACTGTTTGTTTGTGGCAGCAACGAGTAACAGGTTACACACATACACACACACACACTTCACCATCGTCATACCCTTCCAGTACCCCCCTAGTCCAAACCAGATGCTATTCCCCAGGGCCCTACCCCCCTGAAGACACACACACATGCACACACATACCCCCACCCCACCCACACACAAGCCCACCCATAGGCCTTTTTTCCAATATTTCTTCTTCACACTCTGTCTGTCTGTCTCTCTCTGGCTGTCTCTCTCCCTTTCTCCCTGTCTCCCTTTCTCCCTCTCTCTCTCCCTCTTTGTGCATCTCTCTCTCTCTGTCTCTCTGTCTCTCTCTCTCCATCCCACAGCCCCTCCTTCCTCCCACTCTCCCACTGGGAACACACACTAATTACAGGGATGGGGGTGTGAGTGGAGGGTGCAGATCAGAGCAGGGTGCTGGAGGTGGTGGTGGAGGAGGAGGAGAATAGGGTGGGGGGGCCAACAGGTCGTTAACGATGATGGATGCAACTCTATTTTCTCTGTTATTGTTCACCGATGTTCCCCACACCACCCACCACCACCACCACTCCTCTCCTCCCTCCCTCTCTCTCACCTCCTTCTCTTTTGTCAGTGTCTTCCTGGGCTCCATCACTGCCATCCATCACGCACAGCCGGCGCTGACCGACTAACTATCTCTAATAATCTCTAATCAAGTTTAATTATCTGCTCACTGCTCGTGCATCACTGTCAGCCTTATCAGACCTGTTCACTCTCCAGGCACATAATACGCAGGAGTTACTATCAGCCCAGAAGTTAAACACGCTCTATTTATTTCTACGTTTATTTCACAAGGACACTGCACAATACATATATTGCACCACAGATAGCTCCAAGCTTTTCATCTGTAGCCTCAGGGCGGGAGTTGTAAATACCACGCGCCACAAACATTTCAATACATTTCAAATGTCTCATTGACATACATATTTAAATTGACTAGTGTTAGAATTGATTATGTTGCTGTTTTACTTACTTGTTGTAGCAACCTTGAAGTCAATAGATCACCTTTCCAGGTTTGACTTGTGGATGAGTTTAGACCACTTTGATGCTCTAATGGCCCTTGTTTCAGCTCCCTATTAACCCAGGAGCCAAACAGAAAGCATGTGAGTCAAGTCCGTAATCCGGCCTATACCCAACACACCTTAACGCTCTCCTTCGAACCAAATGTTTTCAATCGACTGCTGATTAACCTCCTTGGTCACTTACTAGTTCCTTTAACAAATTCCTTCACTCACTATACCCAGAATCTGCCTGTTCCCTGCTGTCCTCAGGGACTTGTTTCCATACAATATCATTTCAGCATCTATCAAAAGAAGGAGAACTCAAATGTCAACAACAGTCTACCCGCAGGCATCCATGATCAAAATGCATAACTCCTACCTGCTCATTAGTGGCATGTGTCTAAAAATGCCTATACACCAGTTCCACCTGACAACAGCATGGCATCCCATTAACCTCTCCCTTATTAGGACCCAACAAGTTAGAACACACACACACACACACACACAGAGAAAATACACATATGCGCAAGCTTTCTTCCTTTGCTGAGCAGAGAACCTTTAAAAACCATTAAAAGTTTTAAGGTGACCACATCAGAGAGGAACCACAGCCCATGGAGAAGCACACGTCATATGAGTTAAAGACAAGCCTCTCAAATCCTTGCCTAATTTCACACCTGAGTCTCTGCTATTTTTAAAGATTTTCCCTCAATTTGGAGTGGGATGTAAAATATGTATTTATTTTTATTCCATTATGGCGCCGAGTTTAACATTTGTTTAAAAGCTTAACAGCTTAAATGTGCAGCACCTGAAAATGTCTCATTCATTCCCGTTGCTTTCTTTCATCAACTCAAGGACAAGAGAAAAAATGAGTATGAGAAAATATGCAGAATGACAGTGAATGGCTACGATAAGCTCTGTTAAACAAAGTCTCCTTCGACACAATTTGTTTGAAAAGTTGGCACTAGAGTGTGTGGAAATGTATTTGATGAGTTGAAACGGAGCTGGTTTTTGTTTTTTTCGCACAGTTCAACTGGCTACATCTATAGTGCTAATGGCTCTTGTTGGGCAATTGACCTTGGGCTGGACTGTTTTAGGTCTGCTCCGACTTAGTAGGTGGACAGACAGACAAACAGATAGCCAGTTTAGTATTTCAGCTGCCTTGAAATGTCCACAGTTAAAGCGATTGAGCTCTGGCCTTGCGATCAAACAAACTCTGTATAAAATAGAGACAAACAGAGATACATCGAAGACGGGTACAACATGGAGACAAACTGGAGTTGGTGAAGTTGGAAGAGTAGCTGTGTGATCTTCATGGATAGTGCCCCAAAACCATTCCCACAAGCTCTTGTTCATCTGAACTGGAAAGAAAAATGTGGGAGCCAGCAACAGGGACAGGAAAAAATAATAAAGAAATATAATAAAATCCTCGTCACAAATGGGAATAAAACTTTAGCTTTATCCTGGAATAACTGGGCAAATGTGTGTGAGAGTGTGTGTGGGTGTGGAACAGTATGGGGTGTGCCTTAACAAGCGGAAAACTAGATAAAAAACTACAATGACACTTTACATTCTGGGGACCGGGATGTGAGGTTTTCCCTGGCAGACGGGGCCACGGGGACCTTTCCGGTGACATAAAATGTTTATGCCCATTTAGCAAAAGCAGACATCCTTTAACCCGAAACACAGCCTCAGGTCTAACCCTACCGCTTCCCCGAGGTCAGATTCATGGGTCCTGCAGTTACAGACAATTACCGCCTGGATGTACACACAATCACACCAGTCCAGCAGAGAATAAGACCATGAATAAATGGAGGACCTGTGGCTGTGTACTTGGGATTGCAATTGAAGATGGAAAACGCTCTTGAATATCTTGCAGTTTGCATTGGACGGAGTCAAGTACATACTCAACTGTGTGTGCAAGTGTTTCTTTAAATTTAAATTCCTTAGATTTTGACAATCCAGCTGCTGCTGCTCTAATTAGTTTTTAATTAGGATAGTTAGCATCTTAAAACCATACAAGCAATTAGCCATTATGCCAACTGAGATAGCTGATGAGCATATTCATCAAGGTTTTTCCCAACTCTGGAGCAGACAGGGGGAAAAGGGACTGAAAATACATACAGGGGTGATGCAGAAGATGGCATTAGAAGAGGACGATACGGTTTGAGGCAAACAGGTAGTAAAAGAGAGTCTGATGGGTGTACTTACAGTCTGGACAAGGATGGGGTCTTCTGGAACAATAGCTCTGGAAGCTGCTGCAGCTGGTTACGGTTCAAACGCCTGGAGCAACAAAAAAAACATGATCAACTGCGTGCATGTGTGTGTGTGTGTGTGCAGTTGTGGTTGTCTGAAAAGGGTGAGCGTGCATACGTCCATGTGTGTAGTGTGTGTGTGCGTAAGTGAGTAATTTCTTTCAAACTGCAGTCGAATCGTCTTAGCTGCAGGCTATTGTATTTCAGAGCTGAATGTCACATAAATATCCAGACGAAAGTTCAGGGAAATTAAACCGCTCTAGTCAGAGACAGTGCAGTAAATTATCTCCGCACGGATAAATTACAGCACTGCGCGGAGAGCGGGATTCAGCGAGCGCTACACCGATTATTTTCCCAGACACCGGCAAAAGCTGAATCTGGAACGATGTTCCCAATTTCGAAACAAGTGAATTGGAGCCATTGGTTATCGGCACACGCACACACAGCATATCTGGTGGTGATCGCTATCAAAACAATGTGCTTGTGACCACCATTACGACTACACTGGACTAGAAAAAAAGCCCGGGCCTGAGTTGGCAGCAGACAACACTTGTGTCAAAAATGAGCGGACGTCCCGAGATTGGCAGGCTTTTATGTGAAGACACAAGACAATTAGACGAAGGAGAACCAGACTGCCACTGATCCCATCTGCTGGAAGATCTCTCTTCGGCTCTCGCCCTCAGCGCAGGACTGAATGAATAACTGTGGCAGACAGAGGCCAATACTGCCATGCCTTCAACCCCCCCCTCCACCCCAGACAGGGCCTGTGCCATATACTGTATATATATATATATATATATATTTTTTTTAACATATACAGTATATACATAAGAGGGAGCCCTGCTGAGCAGAGGCGAGTGGATTAAGAGCAGTAATAGGCATTAATGGTCTCAAGCTGTGCCACTCCGTACCCTGCGTTGACACATTAGAAAAAGAAGAAAAAAAGAACGCCATCGTTTCCACATTGGTCTGGCGCTTGGATACGTCTCACCAGCGATTGGGGTTTTGGATCGAGGGCAATAAAGGCAAGCAGCATGCTGGGTAATATAAACTGTTCCTGTGGGCTCCACATCAGGGGAAAGCCGTTTTTATTGCAAGTAAACCTCAGTGTACGCTGCCATGCCTGCCTGCCTGCCTACCTGCCTGCCTGCCAGCCTGCCTACCTGCTTGCCTGCCAGCCTGCCTGCCTGCCTGCGTATGTCAGTAAGGTCACCTGTCGTGACTATTTCTCATGTGGAAAGCCGCTATTGATGTGCTCATAAAGCTGGCGGTGGAGGTGTGGTAAAGTGTGTGTTTGTCTGTGTGTTTTCCAGGGTCTGATTAACGAGTGGCTGAGGAGCACCACGGCTGCTCAGCAGATGAGCCAAGGGTGTCTGACTGTGGTCGGGGACGGACGGCTCTCTTAAAACCCACCCAGCCCAGGCCACAGCCACAGCAAACTACCCCAGCGAGGACATTCCTGATGGGCATAGGTAACCTCCATCACACCACCCCCACCACCACCACCACACCACCACCTCGTCTTTTCCATCACCCCAGCCTGTGCCAGCACCTCTCAGGGCAACATTTGACCACAGTGGTGTGACCACGGAGGTATCTACCAACTCTAGTGGAGCTCAATGGCGTCCCATACGACTCTCTCTCTCTCTCTCTCTCTCTCTCTCTCTCTCTGACACCTCAAATCTTTCGTCAGAATAGATTGCATTTGTCGTAAGGGGAAGCGGTGTGGTGTGGGTGGTGTTGGGGAGAGTGGGGAGGTAGGGGTGTGTGGACGGAGGTGAGGCAAATAGGAAAGAGCAATATACTGATGGTGTTTCCCCTGCCAGTCTGTCTGCCCCGACTGTGAATACTCACAGTCTCTCCAGCTCCTTCATGTCGTCGAAGGCTCCTCGCTCGACCACTCCAATCTGGTTCTCCATCAGCTGCCTGTGGAGGGAGAGAGAGAGGGAGACAGACAGACAGAGAGAAAACCCAGAGAGAAAACAGTTAAACTATGTGGGTTTTTATAGGCATGTGGTTGGCTTCCCGTGCTTGTAACAGAATGTATAGACTGTGGCCATTTAGCCAAGCAAGACTCTATGTACCATGTAACGACAGCGGTCGACTGAATGTGTGTGTGTGAGAGTGAGACAGAGAGAGAGAGAGAGAGAGAAAGAGAGAGGGGGGGGAGGGGGGGTTAGTATGTGGAATCTTGGACACTACAAGCAGGTTGGCAGCCAGGAAAGACTTTTCCAAGATGGCTGGGTGTGTGTGCATGCGTGCGTGGCTGTGTGTGCGTGTTTGTGTGTGTGTGTGGCTGCGTGTGCGTGTGTGTGTGTGTGTGTGTGTGCATGCATGTGTGTGCGTGTGTGTGTGTGTGGCTGTGGGCTCTAGTGGACCACACCAGAGGTCTGGAGGTACGCAGGGGGTCAGAGTGTGTAGTCAGTGAAGGTTAGACGTGTGTGTGTGTGTGTGTGTGTGTGTGTGTGTGTGTGTGTGCACGCGCGGGACGTGTGCCTGTGTGCGCATCCACGTGTGTGTGTGTGTTTCCTCAGCTACACTGCCAAAGGCAACTCATAAAAAAACAAAACCATACCCTGGATGGTTTTGAAAGCGCTACACTAACACAAGGTGGAGCAGGGGAGAGAGAGGTGGCAACAAGAGGGCTCCTTCACTACGTATACTGAGCTGTTGTGCTCCATGGCAGGAGGAAACCTCCCGTGTCCTCTCTCTCCCTGTGAGCCGCCAGCACCGCCGCCGCCGCCACCCCTCTGCAACTCAGCAGTCTGGGCTTCCTCCGCATCCAGTATAAATGTTAATCACTGTTTCACACTCCATAAACACACATAGAGAGAGGAGAGAGAGGTTCACCTTCAATCCCGCTCTCATGAATTTAGATCGAGAAAGGGAGTTATAACAGGGGCGAGAGGGTTTTAAAATGGACGGAGAAAACTTTTTCTCTCCTGGTGTCTGTGCGTTTCATTTTCTGTCTGATAGTTATTCTGCGACTGTCTCTTCAGACTGACAGGGTGGCTTGTGATGGCATGTATAGATATACTCTGCCCCCCCCCCCTTCTGGGTCACCTGGAGTTCAAAGGTCAACCCACTGTTAGTCTTCCTGTTTTAACCCCATGGAGACCACACACTCATGATGAGAAGAGGCAAGAGAGGAAGCAGACGAGGAAGAGGGGGGGGGGGGTCACGGGGTGGTTGAGGTAGGGGGGGGGGTGGCTGGTGTGTGGGTGGGGAGCAGAGGGTCGATGATCTCAAAAATAGATGGGCAGTAGGACTCCTCGTGTGCGGCTCGCGTTACGTTTTAATGCACGGCTAGGTCTGCTCGGGTTTCCCCGAGGGGGGGGGGGGGGGGGGGGGGGGCTTTTAACACCTATAGCACAAGTGTGTAAATACACACACACACAAACACACACACGCATAAGAGCACCCTCGACTCTTACACTTTTACAACCACTTTGCCACAACTACCTGGAGTTACTACTGGTGTCATTTTACCTACTAGTGAGTGACAGACTTCATCTCTCACCATTAACTCTGTTGAGGGGCTTTTTTAAACCCATCGCCTGCCTAGTTACTGCTTTTCAATATGTGGCATGTACCCCTGTGTGTGTTTGTGTGTTTGTGTGTGTGTGTGTGTGTGTGTGTGTGTGCGTGTGTGTGCGTGTGCGTGCATGCGTGCCTACATGCGAGGGTGTGTGTGTGTTGAACATCGAGTGCGTAACAGAGGACAACAGGATAACAGCTACTTCAACAGGCATAATATTGTGAGAGTGAAGTCCATTATGTGACAAGATGGAGTCACTAATGTACTCACACTGGAAAGTGGTCTCTCACCCTCAGCCGTGTGTGTGTGCTAATTGAAGTGTTTTCAATAGCTGCTATAAAAAATAACGTGAAGTGGATGAAAGAGTTCAGAGCCAACCAAAGCGCTGCGGTGCACAAACACTTCATCATAAGTAAGTAGCCTAAGTAAAGTTTATTTCTAGGGCACATTTAAACATGGCTTAAGCTGAACAAAGTGCTGAAGAAAAGAACATTAAAATACAAAGTAAAAGAAAAATATAATTTTTAAAAGACATGACGCTACATTACACAACTTTATTGTATTCTTATCTTATTTAATTGTTGTATATTTGTTATCTTTGTATCTGAATATTTGAACATGTGTATGCCTCATTTTGTTAACTTGTATTGTATTATGTTTCTATATATGTGCACAATATATTGTATCGGCAGTATATGGTGGGGTGGGATAGGGGAAGAAAAAAAGGAAAATACTTTTGTAATTTGATGCCTTTTTTTTAAATTAAAAAACCCAAAACAAAAACACAACAGGACCACAAATACAGAAGGAGAAGGACTTACAGAACACGGAGGTACTTGAGACCAGCGAAGTCGCTCTTGGTGACGCGTGTCAGGTTATTCCCATTCAGCTCCCTGTGAACAAGACACACAAACACACATGAATAATTAATGCCTCCACTGTTTTTTCTGTCCCTGCGGGCCGGTGACTAGCGGAGCAATCAGTGGGACAAAAGGTGACTTTGTCTTATCGACACCTGAGTCTTTGGTTTGACTTTAAACCAACAGACCCAGCACACACACACACACAGCCACACACACACACACACACACACACACACACACACACACACAAACACACTGTGAATTAATAAACATGCCGACCTTTCACCACACACCCCTCAGGCTGTGTGTGGAGGATAAAGTGAGTGGGAGCTACGGTGCAATGTGTGTTAAGCATTTTCTTTTTTGCTTTCACACTCTGATAGCTGGGAGGTTGTTTCTAAAAAAAAAAGTGTGTGTGCGCGTGTGTGTGCGCGTGTGTGTGCGTGTGTGTGGTGTGTGTGTGTGTGTGTGTGTGTGTGTGTGTGTGTGTGTGTGTGTGTGTGTGTGTGTGTGTGTGTGTGTGTGTGTGTGTGTGTGTGTGTGTGTGTGTTTTATCATCTAAGTGAGAAAAACAAGTTTCTCAAAGGTAAGCCTTTAGGAATACTTTACTCTAGGAATACTAGAGGAGATTTATTATTCCAATTGATTGATTTCTCTTCCTATCAGCCTCTCTCACACATACACACACACGCATACACACAAACAGCAGGGGTTTGGTTTGGGGTGGGGGGGATTAGAAGAAGGAGGGGGTTTATGAGATTAGGGTCAAGGGTCAAAAAAGGAAGCTAAGTGTTGTGTATATAAGGGGAGACCCCCCCCCACTGAGACCCATACATCAGTAGGAACATCAAGATTGAGAGAGAGAGCGAGAGAGAGAGAGAGAGAGAGAGAGAGAGAGAGAGAGAGAGAGAGAGAGAGAGAGAGAGAGAGAGAATAATAGATCAAGACAGACTGTTTTTGACCCGAGTTTCAACTGTTCAGCTGGGACCAGAGAGCGATCACTAGATGACGCCCAGAGAGAGCCGTGGAGAAGGGAAATCACTGCAACCTAAAGCTCAGCCTGTAGCGCCGCACACACAAGCCAACCAGGACCAGACCTAATCCATCCCAGTTCTGAACCACCGCTACTGCTTTTCCTCAGTCCTGGATGGGTCCACCCTCTCTCCCACTCCTGGACGGGTCCACCCTCTCTCCCACAACCGTCTCTTCCACCACCATACAACTCAAAATGTTGGCTCTGAATCCAATGCCAAAAAGCACTTCTCTCTCTCTCTCTCTCTCTCTCTCT
>JAOPHQ010001281.1:0-50985 GCA_030340625.1 Merluccius polli | reverse complement strand
CCCCCCCCCCCCCCCCCCCCCCCCCCCCCCCCCCCTCTCCTCTCCTCCCTCCTCCCTGGTGACTCCGTAGTGAAGGAGGAGATGCTGCAGCCCATCCTCTCCGTTACTCCGCCTCTATAGGAGTCTGGAGGAGGCGTCACATCCTGTGTGTGTGTGGTGCTTTCTAAGAAGATACATATATATATATATATATATATATATATATATATATATATATATATATATATATATATATATATATATATATATATATAGATAGATAGATAGATAGATAGATAGATATAGATATATATAGATATATATAGATATATATATATATATATATATATATATATATATAGAGATATATATATAGATATATATATATATATATATATATATATATATATATATATATATAGATGCATATACATGTATATAGATACAAATATATATATATATATATATATATATATATATATATATATATATATATATATATATATATATATATAGATGCATATACATGTATATAGATACAAATATATATATATATATATATATATATATAGAAACATATACATATATATATATATATATATATACATATATATATATATATATATATATATACATATATATGTATTTATATACATGTATATAAATACATATACATGTATATGTATTTATATACATGTAAAATACATATACATGTATATGTATTTATATACATATACATGTATATAAATACATATACATGTATATGTATTTATATACATATACATGTATATAAATACATATATATATATGTATTTATATACATGTATAAAAATACATATACATGTATATGTATTTATATACATGTATATAAATACATATACATGTATATGTATTTATATACATGTATATAAATATATATACATGTATATAGATACATATGTATATAAAAACATATATATGTGTATAGATACATATACATGTATAATAGACATACATGTAGAAATATGTTTTTAAGGATAAATGGGCTATTCAAATCCATCGACGTCATCAACGCAAGCGCGAATTCATGAATATGAAACAGGTTGTCGATTACGTCACGTTCAAGTGACATGAACGACGGCATCGCCTAATCCGCGACAACAGCGGCGCCTGCCGGTGGCGGCCGGTATTTCACCAGCCGGGTTACAAGTGGGACTGGGACCCCGCATGGGGCCGTTTGGGGGTCTTTCTTTTTGTGTTCACCGGGGATGTCACAGAGGTTTATGAGGTGGGAGGCGTGTGGAAATGAAAAGCCTTAAGCGGGCGTATGAGTTATGAACTGACCGGCTCCAGACAGGGTCCTGGGGGGGGACGCTGGACAGGGGGTGGTGGAGGTGGTGGTGGTGGTGGTGGTGGTGGTCAGGGTGGTGATGGAGGTGGGGGGGTCATGTCTGGAGGGAATCTCTGAAACGGTGTCTAATGGAAAACAGGAGCCGATTCTGGTTGTGTCCTGACCTACGACCTCTCTGCCTCGTGGGCTCAGGTTCTGTCTGCTTGGAGTCAGTAGACCCAGAAAAGTTCAGGAATGTTTTGATGAGTTCTCACACAACTTGCAAAAAAGCTGAGAGGAAACAAAACCAAAGCAAAAAACAGAATAAGAATAAAGAAAGCATAAGGCAGGGTAACGTATGGGTTACGATGGGTTAAATGGAAGGGACCTTGATTACATTAGATATGATACAGGACTACGCTTTAATTAATTTAATGATATCCATATGTAATATGGATATCATTAGCTGGACCTAAAATAAAAATATTGTGTAATGAGCTTGTGGTAAACATTTTGGGGGTGTGTGTGTGATCTGTTCATAGCCCTATATTTATATCAGATAAAAATAAACATATGTATTATCACTATTGTTGTTCGACGTCATGATGGAACAAAAAACAATTGCACATTTTAAAACATTATTGTTATTATTATTAATACTAGTGTATTAGTATTATTATTATTAATAATAATATTATTATCAGTAATATTATTGTTGTTGGTATTATTATTATTAATAACAATATTAATAGTATCAATAGTATTATTAATAATACTATTGTTATTATTATTATTAATAATAATAATAATATTATTATAAATAATATCATTGTTATTATTAATAATATTAATAGTATTATTAATAGTATTAACATTATTATTAATACTAATGTTAATATGAATATGAATCGGTTATTATTCTTGTGAGGTGTGAGGAAGTGATGTGAGATGTCCAGGCCGCGGGGGGCGGGTCCAGGCCGCGGGGGGCGGGTCCAGAGGCCGCGGGGGGGCGGGTCCAGGCCGGACCGCCTGCGGAGGCCATGGCGGCACCACGCCTCCTTCATCTGGGCCAGACGGCAGCAGATGTCAGTGACGGGTCGGTCCCGGAGAGCCAGGACCGGGACGCGGCTGCCGGGTCGTCGGCTCCCGTCTGGACCCGGACGGTAACCAGCAGCGACCACGCTGGCGTCCGGGAGCAAAACGAACTACTGTTCCCAGAAGCGCCCAGTCCCCAGTTAAACCGGCGCGACTTCCGGCGCGACTTCCGGTCCGACCAGCAACCCGGAAGTGTGAACTGCGAAGTGGAAGAAGCCAGAGATATTTTTTTCGCCAGCTGGCTCACGTCAACGACTATGTGGTTTCTCCCGTTCCCAGTAAGCTAACTCGTGTCGTGTGTGTGTGGCCGTCAGGACGCGGCGGGTTAGAGGAGGTGATTATAAGGAGTTAAGGAGGTTATTATAAGGAGTTAAGGAGGTTTTTATAAGGAGTTAAGGAGGTCTTTATAACGGCAGACTGGGGGAGCGAGCTAACCAGGAGCCTCAACTAAGCGAGCTAATGTCCTGTCAACACGCGTGGTGTGGTCGCTGAGCTACACAGTTATATATATTGAATATATATATACATATATATGTGTATGTGGTGTCTATATTAGATGGTTATAGTCGGTACATTGAAGTGTGTGGCGGCTGGATGGGTTTACCTCAAGTGTGGCGTCAGCTGAGAGATATGGAGATCAGAAGGACCTGAAGGATAATAATGAACGTCTCCTTGGTCAAAGTGTGTGTGTGTGTGTGTGTGTGTGTGTGTGTGCGCGCGCGCGCGAGTGTGTGAGAGAGTGTGTGTATGTGTATGTGTGTGTGTGTGTGTGAGTGAGTGAGTGAGTGAGAGTGTTTGTGTGTGAGAGTGAGTGTGTGTGTGAGTGAGTGAGAGTGTGTGTGTATATGTGTGTGTGTGTGTGTTATGAGTCATACAGGTGCATCTCCAGGTCTACTCCTGCAGGTCTCTGCCCAGGGGAGTTGTGCATCCTTAAAGACCATTATATCTGTAGTGCAATACACCCCGTGTGTGTGTGTGTGTGTGTGTGTGTGTTAACTTATTTTTTATAACATCACAAGAGCGCAGCTTACGTGCAGAGGAACAGCGCGTTAGACAACTGGCTGCGTACCGGTTCACCTGCAGGACTGTGGACTGCTAACACCGGCGTCTGGCGTCACCAGGGGAACCGGGGACTTCGTTGTAGTTCTCACAGAGGCGTCTGTGCACCTTTTCTGGCGGGGATGTCATGGTTTGACCAACGGTGATGCTGTGATGGTGATGTCATAGTTCTGATGGTGATGTCATGGTTTGACCAACGGTGATGCTGTGACGGTGATGTCATAGTTCTGATGTTGATGTCGTGGTTCTGGCAGTAATGTCCCAGTTCTGAAAGTGATGTTGTGGGTGGACTGATGCTGACGTCATGACTGACGGTGATGTCATGGTTCCGACGGTGATGTCATGGTTCCGATAGTGATGTCATGGTTCCGATGGTGATGTCATGGTTCCGACGGTGATGTCATGGTTCCGACGGTGATGTCATGGTTGTGACGGTGATGTCATGGTTCTCTTGCGGTGATGTCATGGTTCCGATGGTGATGTCATGGTTCCGACGGTGATGTCATGGTTCTCTTGCGGTGATGTGGTTTTGATGCTGATGCTGACTTTGTGATGTTGACGGTAATATTATGTGTGTTTGATGGGCGTTAGAGTTGCAACGATTAGTCGATTAGTTAGTCAATTGACAGAAAAACGTATCGAATCAAATGTTTATAATCGATTAATCGTTTAGGTCATTTAGCATTAAGTACAAATACCAAACATTTGCTGCTTGATGCTTCAGAAATTCAAATGTTTGCTTCATGGGCCGTTATAAAATAAATACTGTAGTTTCTCTTGGCTGCTTGTCAGATAAAGCAAATATCAGACATCACTTTGGACTCTGGTAACTTGTGACGGCATTTGCAATTATTTATGACATTTTCTAAACTAAATGATTAACTGATTATTAAAAAAAAAAGATCATTCGATGAATCGACTCTGAAACGAAAGGTTAGTTGCAGCCCTTGGCGAGACGGTGTTGTGGTTGTTGATGCTGATGTATTGGTGTTGTTGTGGTCCTCCAGGCGCCGAGCCCCGTGTTGCCTTAGTGCCAGCGCCAGCGTCCCCGGGGGCCCGCCGCCATGGCCCTCATCGAGGGGGTGGGAGACGAGGTCACCCTGCTGTTTGGGCTCCTGCTGGTCCTGATGGTGATGGTCCTGGCCTGGGCCTCCACCCACACGGCCGATCCCGCGGACAGCATCTTCAGCCCCCCCGCCGCCGCCAGCGCCTCTCTGGAGCAGCACCCCGCCGCCGCAGCCGCCACCACCGCCGGCTCAGAGGCCCTGGCCCCGCCTCCCGGAGAGGAGGGGAAAACAGACGGAGAGGAGGGGGAGAGGAGCGAGGGAGGAGGGAGTGGAGGAGGAGCGGATGATGCTGCTGCTGCTGCTGCAGAGGGGGAGGTGGGGGAGGGAGGCGAGAGGAGCGCGTTGGGAGACGGGCTGAGGCATAGAGGGGAGGCGTCCTCTGTGCCTGAGGGGGGGGGCGAGGGCCAGAGGAACATGGTGGTCCGACTGAAGTTCCTCAACGACACGGAGAGAACGGCGCAGGTCCAACCCCAGGACACCATCGGATACATCAAACGGTCAGTACTGTCTTCAGTACTCACCCTGCAGTACTCACAATACTCTCTAATACAATACTATACCCTGCAGTACTCACAATACTATACTCTAATACAATACTATACCCTGCAGTACTCACAATACTCTCTAATACAATACTATACCCTGCAGTACTCACAATACTATACTCTAATACAATACTATACCAGGGTGTCCGCGGGGTTTTAAAAAGTATTAAAAAGTGATAAATCAAAAAAGCTAAATTTAATGGCCTTAAAAAGTGATAAATTTGGTCCAAAGGTATTAATTTTAAAGAATAGGTATTATTTTTTTTCTTTTGGACAATGACTGGTTTTATTTTGATGAAATAGGCGTAATAAAATAAATAAAGCATTACTTGCTTGCGCCGCTACTTCAAAAAAAAAAAGGAATGATATTGACGTCATATCAATTCATTGTATTCATTGGCCGCTAGAAAAAAATCGTCTTCGCGCGCATAGTTGTCAGGCGGATAGAAGTGCGAATCTCTTCGGATTTTAGCGTGTGGCCAAAACAAAATGGGAAAATGCAAGTTTTCAAAATCTTTCTGATTGATACTTGGTGCAACTCGATGTCGTGGTGGTATTAAAAAAAATCTGAAGGTAGTGAAAAAAGGTATTAAATGGTAGTAAATTGACTCAAAGATTTGTGTATATACCCTGTATACCCTGCAGTACTCACAATACTATACTCTAATACAATACTATACCCTGCAGTACTCACAATACTATACTCTAATACAATACTATACCCTGCAGTACTCACAATACTATACTCTAATACAATACTATACCCTGCAGTACTCACAATACTCTCTAATACAATACTATACCCTGCAGTACTCACAATACTATACTCTAATACAATACTATACCCTGCAGTACTCACAATACTATACTCTAATACAATACTATACCCTGCAGTACTCACAATACTATACTCTAATACAATACTATACCCTGCAGTACTCACAATACTATACTCTAATACAATACTATACCCTGCAGTACTCACAATACTATACTCTAATACAATACTATACCCTGCAGTACTCACAATACTGTACTCTAATACAATACTATACCCTGCAGTACTCACAATACTCTCTAATACAATACTATACCCTGCAGTACTCACAATACTCTCTAATACAATACTATACCCTGCAGTACTCACAATACTCTCTAATACAATACTATACCCTGCAGTACTCACAATACTCTCTAATACAATACTATACCCTGCAGTACTCACAATACTATACTCTAATACAATACTATACCCTGCAGTACTCACAATACTATACTCTAATACAATACTATACCCTGCAGTACTCACAATACTATACTCTAATACAATACTATACCCTGCAGTACTCACAATACTATACTCTAATACAATACTATACCCTGCAGTACTCACAATACTATACTCTAATACAATACTATACCCTGCAGTACTCACAATACTATACTCTAATACAATACTATACCCTGCAGTACTCACAATACTCTCTAATACAATACTATACCCTGCAGTACTCACAATACTATACTCTAATACAATACTATACCCTGCAGTACTCACAATACTATACTCTAATACAATACTATACCCTGCAGTACTCACAATACTATACTCTAATACAATACTATACCCTGCAGTACTCATTTCAAATAGTCTTCCAATGCTCTTATCTCATTTAAAGTCTCCCCTGCTCCTCTCTGTTTTCCTCCCTGTGTCCATCCTCTGTTTACTTCCACTTTAAGTGCCTCAGTCTCCTGGCAACAGGGAAATGCCCCGGCGGACGAGATAAGCAAAGATTGTTGCACACTAGATAACTCCTGTTATTGATTAAGGGCTATAGACATAAAATGGGCATTTACATTGTTATTTAGGAGACGCTTTCACCCAGAGCCACTCCAATCGACTTGACTTGCAATTGATTTTGGAATAGACCCTTTTCACAGCGGCGTCGCCATCGGACAAACACAGGCGTCTAATTATGGGTCTGCTACTTTGATGTACCGAGTCAGGGAGTCGACAAAATTAGTGAAGATGGCACACACTGAGCATGGACCATGTGTCCTGGTACAAGTAGCAGACCC
The DNA here is from genome assembly GCA_030340625.1 of Merluccius polli. Classification (NCBI taxonomy): domain Eukaryota; kingdom Metazoa; phylum Chordata; class Actinopteri; order Gadiformes; family Merlucciidae; genus Merluccius; species Merluccius polli. The sequence goes on along the minus strand of JAOPHQ010001281.1, from coordinate 43,852 downwards.
ATAATTAGTCTTATGAGCAACACCTGTGTTTGTCCTATGATGACCTCCTGTGAACAGGGGTCTATAGACTGTGTTTGTCCTATGAAGACCTCCTGTGAACAGGGGTCATAGACTGTTTGTCCTATGAGGACCTCCTGTGAACAGGGGTCATAGACTGTTTGTCCTATGAGGACCTCCTGTGAACAGGGGTCATAGACTGTTTGTCCTATGAGGACCTCCTGTGAACAGGGGTCTATAGACTGTGTGTCCTATGAAGACCTCCTGTGAACAGGGGTCTATAGACTGTGTTTGTCCTATGAGGACCTCCTGTGAACAGGGGTCTATAGACTGTGTGTCCTATGAAGACCTCCTGTGAACAGGGGTCTATAGACTGTGTGTGTCCTATGAAGACCTCCTGTGAACAGGGGTCTATAGACTGTGTGTCCTATGAGGACCTCCTGTGAACAGGGGTCTATAGACTGTGTGTGTCCTATGAGGACCTCCTGTGAACAGGGGTCTATAGACTGTGTGTCCTATGAAGACCTCCTGTGAACAGGGGTCTATAGACTGTGGATTGACTTGATCCCCTCCTCCCCCACCAGGACGTACTTCGCAGGCCAGGAGCAGCAGGTGCGGCTCATCTACCAGGGACAGCTGCTGCAGAACGACGCCCAGACGCTGGCCTCGCTCAACCTGGCCCACAACTGCGTGCTCCACTGCCACATCTCCCAGCACGCCGCGCGCAGCACGCCGGCGGGAGCCCCGCCCACCCACCAGGTGCAGGTGGCGCTCAACGTGGGCAGCCTGATGGTGCCGCTGTTCCTGCTCATGCTGTCGGTGCTGTGGTACTGCCAGATCCAGTACCGCCACGCCTTCACCGCGCCCGCCACCGCCTCCCTGGTGGGCGTCACCATCTTCTTCAGCCTGGTGGCGTTCGGCGTCTACCGCCACTGAAAGCCCCACGGCCCCTCCCTCAAGCCATGCCCCCCTCCCCCCATGAAGTCACACGCCTTCTCCCTCCCTTAAGCCACGCCCACGTAACAGGCTCACCCCCATGAAGTCACACCCCTCGCCCCTGAAGCCACGCCCCCTCCCTGCTCTCAACCAATGCCTCCCGCTCTTCTCGCGAGCTAGCTAGCTAGGCTGCTTTTTAATTCGCTATAACTGCATCTTTGCCTGTTTGCCGTAATGCAGGAGAACGCACGCAGGAGCGGCGGCGCTACGACCCTAACCCACTTCCTGTACCCTGACCTTAGCCCCGCCTCCTGGACCCTCACCTCTAACCTTGTTGACCTCTGGGCTCCAGAGGGAAAGGCTGCTCCGGCTCGCCCTCCGGGTTCCTAGGGGAGACGTTGCCGTGACGACTGGAAAGTTTTTTTTTTTTTTTGTTGTTTCATTTATTTCGACGATTTACAGATGACTCCCGGTGCCTGGTGTCGCTCCCCGTGTCGTCCGGCCGCCCAGACGGGCCGGCAGGCAGCACAGGAGCATTTCTGTCTGTCTGTCTTTCTGTTTGTCAGTCCACTAACTGATGGACAGACAGACACCCTCACACACCCCTCTCCCCGCCTCCCCTGTCTGTCTCTCCCCCTCTCTCTCTCTCTCTCTCTCTCTCTCTCTCTCTCTCTCTCTCTCTCTCTCTCTCTCTCTCTCTCTCTCTCTCTCTCTCTCTCTCTCTCTCTCTCTCTGCATTGATCTAGGATTATCTGCTGAGGGGTGTATGTCTGCCATTATGGAAGTGTAGAATCTTTAGTGTAAAATAACACTTTTGAAGAAAAATTAGTTCTATTAAATATTTCTTTTATTTATACTTGTGGTGTTTGCTTGGTCTTTTCATTAAAACAGCCAAACATGGCAGATCGTCTAAAAGACGCAACAGAAGACGGCACCCTTTAGTGACATCACACATGGGTGTGTCCACCCACAGATGGGTAATGGCCAGATAAGCACAGTGGCCTGTATTCACTACGTCTCGGTGGACACGCCCACTTGTGATGTCACTACAGGGTAGGTTTTGGGCGGAAGGTCATAGGGTCAGCTGCGAGTCCGAGGACAGCGCACTCTGTATTATTTAAGACAATAGGGCTTGTCCATCGCAATGACCGCTGCCATTTTGGAAGCATAGGAGCGTTGTAATGTTAACTAGAAAATTCCCTCGGGGGAAATTTTGAAAGGGCCACAGGAGTGTACAGTATGATGAGATTCTTCAGAGATTTCAAACAATTAATACTATTACATTATGATATTATATACAAGGAGCACACCTACAATAAACGTTCCTTTGTTAAGTATTTATTTATACAGCAACCTATGCCCTTTCAACCTCAAATATTATGTGGGAAACAAAGTTACAAAAAAAATGATGAAGGGTTGCAGGCAGAGTAGAGTTAAGCGAGAGGGCAGTGATGATCTTCCATGTTGTCTGCAAATACACACACACACACACACACACACACACACACACACACACACACACACACACACACACACACACACACACACACACACACACACACACACACACACACACACAAAACATCTGTAAGACACCAACATGAATCAAGTTAAGTAAAGTAATCAAGATACAGTACAGTTTTATGGAGGACTAAAAGTGCCAAAATTAAATAAATGAATACACCATTAAATAATTACTTAAATGTGTCATTAATTAAAATTGGAATTAAATACTTAAATGTGTCATTAATTCATTAAAATACTGATTAATTTTATTTAAAAACAACATATACCGGTATAATCATTTCACTATTGAATTATTTGATTTGCCTTGACTTGATGCGCAGGGTAACCAATCAGGCATTAGGATCGGCCGACCAACTTTGATGGGCGAGTTTGACAGTTTGACAATTCATGAAGCACTGCAACACAGGATCATGAAATGTAAATCATGAAATGTAAATGTTAATTAATTAAATAGTGAAATGATTATATACGTTTGTTTCTTTTACATAAAATTAATCAGTATTTTAATGAATTAATAACACATTTAAGTAATTATTTAATGGTGTATTTATTTATTTAATTTTGGCACTTTTAAACCTCCATACCGTTTTTTAATCATGGGTAAATGTCTCTTACTTTTCTCCTGCTGACTTGCTGTCTTGATATTTGGTCCTCGCCTTCCAAGATCTGTTGTCATCCTCCCTAAAATATTTAACACATTGTTCAGTAACAGTTATCAAAGTGTTTAAGCATTTATTCACAGAGATACACAGGACACTGGCGTTAAGTGTAGCGGGGTGGCGACGGCGGGCGCCTGCCGCCGCCGGTGTGGGGGTTGTACATAGAAAATAATAGGGGCGGCTGTTTTGAGTGTGTTTTGGTGTGTTTTGGACTTAAGGCGTTGAAGGCGGCGGAAAACAGATTGGGAGTCATCGCAAAGTAAATACGGCGACATATTGGAGCGGTACCGAGAGCATTATCCATCGCGGAGCAAGCCATGGCAATGGGAAAGGAGTACCCATACAAGAAGGATTAAATGACAAATGGTATATATGACTAATAAGACCCAATCAATTTGATAAATACAGCGTGTCCTCCCGTGTTTCAGCCGGGTCGACATACTGCGGGGCTAATGGAAAAAAACGCGCGTGTGTGTGCGCACGGCGGGTTTTAACACCCCTGTGGACCTGTAGCGTATTTTGCTGACTGGTGTAAAAGTGTATAAACCAAAGATAATAGAGCGGAGCAAGATGGATCACTGGCGTTGACACCAATGAGGTGCGCTCCCGAACTCTATGGGCGCCATTTTAGTAAGCTCAAGTGTTACCGGAACCCGGAAGTCTGACAGGAGTGCTGCAGGCGGAGGCGTTCCCCGTCGTGGGAAAACGCCCCGTATCTTTAAATACAAATGTGTCCACAGTCATGGTGACTAGATATGTTTGTCCCTATAAAACACTAATAAAAAGTGGCTATAATAATAAAAAGCTTTGTGTGGATCGCGACCAAGACGAAAGCATGGATATTTCTTTTTTAGTTCATCCGTGAACTTGCATTTACGTTTCGGCTGAGCTGCAGAGACGCCGCCGGTACCTGCGCTCTCTTTGATGAACCAGGAAGCTGCTCGCCCACTGAGGTGCAGACTGACCAATTAAAAGCTCACAAAAAAGGCTATCGACCAATGAGGGCACTCTACAGTCAGACCGTATGCAGGTAACTCCCCCTACTCACTGCCACTCACAGCAAAGCCATCTGCTGTTTGAGGGGACTCTGGGATGGAGTTGTGTCTGAAGCAAAGATAATAGAGCGGAGCAAGATGGATCAGTAGCGTCAGGGCGGTGGAGTACGTTCTCAGCCTGAATGGACGCCATCTTAGTAAGCCGCCTCAACATGCTAGGCTCGATTCAAGCCAATAAGGCCACATAGGATTAAACAAAACTTGTATAAATAAACATAGTTTCATGCAAAACCTCGAATGGCTGGGCACATCATGTAATCCCAATTCAACCATATTCTTATCGACCACTAGATGGCCTTTATCGTCTCGCTATCTACTAACGTAGGCCACCGTAGTGCCTGTGAGCCTCACCGTTACACTTCAGACACAACTCCATCCCAGAGTCCCTCAGACAGCAGATGGCTTTGCTGTGAGTGGCAGTGAGTAGGGGGCGTTACCTGCATACGGTCTGACTGTAGAGTGCCCTCATTGGTCGATAGCCTTTTCTGTGAGCTTTTAATTGGTCAGTCTGCACCTCAGTGGGCGAGCAGCTTCCTGGTTCATCAAAGAGAGCGCAGGTACCGGCGGCATCTCTGCAGCTAAGCCCAAACGTAAATGCAAGTTCACGGATGAACTAAAAAAGAAATACCCATGCTTTCGTCTTGGTCGCGATCCACACAAAGCTTTGTATTATTATAGCCGCTTTTTATTATTGTTTTATAGGGACAAACATATCTAGTCACCATGACTGTGGACACATTTGTATTTAAAGATACCGGGCGTTTTCCCACGACGGGGAACGCCTCCGCCTGCTGCCTGCAGCGCTCCTGTCGGACTTCCGGGTTCCGGGAGCTTACTAAAATGGCGCCCATAGAGTTGGAGAGCGTACCTCATTGGTGTCAACGCCAGTGATCCATCTTGCTCCGCTCTATTATCTTTGGTATAAACAAATGATCCATTTGAGATTCAAAACGGCGTATTTTACCGGAAGCAGTTCCCGTGTACCGCCGCCATCTCTTTCCCGTACCGCCGCCATCTTAAATGGAGTCGGGCCGTGTATGTGTTTCAGATGATTATAGCCAAAACACGACAGAGCAACAAAGTCAAACCTAATCTCACTATTGTGTACAACTGGTGTGTTGTAAAGACGAAGCATATTTCTTACCTCTGATACGATCAACGGGGAAGAGCAGATCCGCGGAGGGGTTTTACACGACCTGGCCAAACAACAAAGTGACCAATAGGAGTCCTCACGTATCCGCCGTCCAATCAGACGAGGGATATCTGTAGGGTTTGCCTGACAACAGCCCGAGAACATTCACGCCAGTTATCAACTGTCAATAGACGACGTCATCAACCGTCATTAGATCACGCGCACACCCCCCCCCCAGGCCGAGGCAGAAAGAAACGTTGAGAAAAATAGCGCTTTTCTGCCTCTGCACTGGTCTCACATTTGGGCTTATTCTGACAAAACGGTAGCACCTATCAGAAAAAAAACCAGACCATCATCACTGTAAGGACTTCCTGAACGTCAGACCTACTACAGCTCTACACACTCTCTATAGTACAACTATACTATAGTATAAGATATCTATACTACAACTCTCTCAATATGGTGGAGTATCGCCAACAAAAAAATCCCATGATGCACTCTGGTGTACAAGCCTTACAGTATTTCTGTTGTCAGCAGCATGGGGCCGACTGGTGTTGGTTGTCAGCACAACATTGAAAAGAACACAAATGTCAAACTATGCTACTGACACAACACACACACACACACACACACAGTGCCCTCAGTGCAGTTCTGGCAGACCAGCGCGTCACGCGGGTGCTCCTCCGCGTGGCGTTGTGGTACTAAAATGAGGAACGGGAGTCGGACAGTCATTCCGGTCAAAAGTTGCGTTTGGTTAGTGTATGTTGTTGGCATGATTAGTCATTGGCCACGTGGAGGACACGTCTAGCCGGGGAGAGTCTAGCCGAGAGGCGTGCTCATGCACCCAAAGAGTGCAGGAACGCGCCGCACAACTCGCCTCTGTGCAGGTGCAGCCAGTCCACAACCAAGCAGACTATAACCAACCACTCAGGGAAAATGGTCAAAAATATGAAAAAACGTTTTAGATGTTGACGCCCCAAACATCCCTTGTGAAAATATAATTGTGACTAGTGAAGCTCGGGGTAAAACTAAACGGCCCGACGGAGGGGAGGGAGATGGAAGGAGGTCCTACTGTTGTGTTCATGTTCGCTACAAGGCGGCGGGCACTGATTCTACATCCATGAAGGTAACCACTTGTGTCATACTCTAAGCTCTTGTTTATTTCAGTAAATGTAGGGGTGTGTGCGTGTGTGTGGTTGATCTAAAAAAAAAAAAAGTACACTTGTGTTGTGTGAATTACAAAAGCGAAAGTCCTCTTCGCAACACCTGTGTGACTGCAGATGTTGTAAACCGCAGCCCTCTCGCATGATTCCTAGAACAAAACAAAAAACGAACCTTAAACCTCCCGGGGCCGTTCTCTGGGGCCTCATAAGGACTGGAAAGAGGATATGAGAAGATATTTACATACAAAATATATAAAGAATGGCATTGAGGCTACTATACTATATATCACAGTGCATACCTACATGCATGCGCGTGTGTGTGTAGCAGTGTGTGTTCTGTGTAGCAGTGTGTGTGTTTTGTGTAGCTGTGTGTGTGTTGTAAATAGTCTGGTTGCTGTAACAGGAAGTTGGTCACCCAGTGGCTCCGTCTCCTCCGGGTCTTGACACACTGCGCCGCGCCGCAGCTCAGCACAAACACGCCAGCACTCCACAACAAGGGCATCAAAACACCACCCAGTTAACCCTGTGTTCCCCAAGGCAGACCTGAGGTAGACCTGAGGCAAACCTGAGGCAGACCTGAGGTAGACCTGAGGTAGACCTGAGGTAAACCTGAGGTAAACCTGAGGCAGACCTGAGGCAGACCTGAGGTAGACCTGAGGTAGACCTGAGGCCGACCTCCACCATAGACCACAGTCTATACCGTAGAGCTGGGATTCCACCTTGGGATGCGGAAAATAAAATGTACTTTGTTAATCCCAGATGGGAAACTAGAGTACGATGAAAACAAAGATGATATTGTGCGTAGGAGAGACTGTTTAACAGAACTAGCAAGTTTTAGGGAGAAGTGATTTACAGTGCATTTGCGGTTCACTGCCTGGGGGCCAGTTAATTCAGGTAGTTACATGCAGGAGCAGGGAGGGTTCAGGTAGTTGCATGCAGGAGCAGGGAGGGTTCAGGTAGTTGCATGCAGGAGCAGGGAGGGTTCAGGCAGTTACATGCAGGAGCAGGGAGGGTTCAGGTAGTTACATGCAGGAGCAGGGAGGGTTCAGGCAGTTACATGCAGGAGCAGGGAGGGTTCAGGTAGTTACATGCAGGAGCAGGGAGGGTTCAGGCAGTTACATGCAGGAGCAGGTTCAGGTAGTTACATGCAGGAGCAGGGAGGGTTCAGGTAGTTGCATGCAGGAGCAGGGAGGGTTCAGGTAGTTGCATGCAGGAGCAGGGAGGGTTCAGATAGTTACATGCAGGAGCAGGGACGGTTCAGGTAGTTACATGCAGGAGCAGGGAAGGTTCAGGTAGTTACATGCAGGAGCAGGGAGGGTTCAGGTAGTTACATGCAGGAGCAGGGAAGGTTCAGGTAGTTACATGCAGGAGCAGGGAGGGTTCAGGTAGTTGCAAGCAGGAGCAGGGAGGGTTCAGGTAGTTGCATGTAGGAGCAGGGAGGGTTCAGGTAGTTGCATGCAGGAGCAGGGAGGGTTCAGGTAGTTACATGCAGGAGCGGGGAACTACTTCACTATAGTTTGGTAAATAAGGGGATGTGTTGTTATCGTTGTAATGGAGTAACCCAGCCCATCTTAGGTGATGACTTATCTGGTATGAATAAGTTGGGTAAGGAATGGATGATGGTTTTACTGGTTTAGGAGGATGGCGATGGGGGCAGTTTTTAAACACACCAGTGAAGAATTTAGAGCCACATTCACCTTTTAAAACATGGAGGTTACTATACTATATATCACAGTGCATACCTACATGCATGCACGTGTGTTTAGTGCAGCAGTGTGCATAGCAGTGTGTGTATGTGTTTGGTGCAGTTGTTTGTGTGTGTGTGTGTGTGTAGCAGTGTGTGTTCTGTGTAGGTGTGTGTAGCAGTGTGTGTGTTTTGTGTAGCTGTGTGTGTGTTGTAAATAGTCTGGTTGCTGTCACAGGAAGTTGGTCACCCAGTGGCTCCGTCTCCTCCGGGTCTTGACACACTGCGCCGCGCCGCAGCTCAGCACAAACACGCCAGCACTCCACAACAAGGGCATCAAAACACCACCCAGTTAACCCTGTGTTCCCCAAGGCAGACCTGAGGTAGACCTGAGGCAGACCTGAGGTAGACCTGAGGCAGACCTGAGGTAAACCTGAGGCAGACCTGAGGTAGACCTGAGGCAGACCTGAGGTAGACCTGAGGCCGACCTCCACCATAGACCACAGTCTATACCATAGAGCTGGGATTCCACCTTGGGATGCGGAAAATAAAATGTACTTTGTTAATCCCAGATGGGAAACTAGAGTACGATGAAAACGAAGATGATATTGTGCGTAGGAGAGACTGTTTAACAGAACTAGCAAGTTTTAGGGAGAAGTGATTTACAGTGCATTTGCGGTTCACTGCCTGGGGGCCAGTTAATTCAGGCAGTTACATGCAGGAGCAGGGAGGGTTCAGGTAGTTGCAAGCAGGAGCAGGGAGGGTTCAGGTATTTACATGTAGGAGCAGGGAGGGTTCAGGTAGTTGCATGCAGGAGCAGGGAGGGTTCAGGTAGTTACATGCAGGAGCGGGGAACTACTTCACTATAGTTTGGTAAATAAGGGGATGTGTTGTTATCGTTGTAATGGAGTAACCCAGCCCATCTTAGGTGATGACTTATCTGGTATGAATAAGTTGGGTAAGGAATGGATGATGGTTTTACTGGTTTAGGAGGATGGCGATGGGGGCAGTTTTTAAACACACCAGTGAAGAATTTAGAGCCACGTTCACCTTTTAAAACATCTTTTAATTTAAAATCTGGAAACAATTTTCAAATTATCAAAAAGCTTGGGTTTTGTTGAGTTCACCAAACAGCAGCGTTCACATTATGGGATACGTCTTGACACATCCAGTAAGTCTACATTCATATATTCATTTACATTTGGTAATTTAGCAGACGCCTTTATATTCATATATAGACCCTTTGATATATATTCATATGTCCAGCTTTATTTACACAACAAGCCTACAACACTCCTGGATTAGGCACAGTAGCAACATTTACCAAAAAATCTGGATTTGTCCTGAATGCCGAGACACTGAGAACCAGCAGTGAGGTTCCAACTAAAGCAGTACTGCCTTGACGTTCCTCTATTGGTCTGCCGCAACACCCCATGTCCACATCCACAGTGACCACGAGAAACCGCCCTGGAGCAGCCATCCACAGCACCGCACAGAGGTCATCATGTTGTGTGCTAAAGCAACGTCATCGCTTGAGCGTTTGGTCAAGAGAGAGGGGGATTAGAGCGAGTGGCGGTGGTGTCCATTTCGGACATCATGGAGGCCCGCGACCAAGGGCTTTTATTGCCGAAGTTACCGAATGGACACTTGGACGGCCAACATCCGTAGGCCCGGAGGACCCCCACCATGTCCTTCTGGAACCGCACGCCCACAAAGGCAAAGAGGAAGGGATTGACACTTGCATGCGCGTAGGCCAGGCTCTTGAGGACCTGACCCGCGATGTCAGAGCGCTTGACCTGCTCGCAGTTGGCCATAGTGACGTTGGTGGCCAGCGTGGCCTCCAGCACCAGGCTGCAGTTGTACGGCAGCTGGGTGAGGATGAACACCGCCACCACCACCAGGATGACACGCATGGCCTTGTGCTTGCCAAAATTGCGGGTCTTCAGCAGAGTGCAGATGATCACGCTGTAACAGAATGCCATGATGAGGAAGGGCAGGCAGAAGCCCATGCTCACCTGAAGGGCCAGCACCAGGACCTTGGTGTTGTTCCCCACCCCCCCCGAGAAAACCATCCTGCAGTAGTCCTTGTCCTCGTAGGCCTTGGTGGTGGAGAAGATGAACTCTGGGAGGGCCAGGAACAGCGCCAGCAGCCACACAGCGCCACACACCAGCTTGCTGTAGCGGAGTCGCTGGATCTTTGAGTTCTGGGCCGCGGTCGTCTCCACAATCACCACGTAGCGGTCCACGCTGATGCAGGTGAGCAGCAGTGTGCTGCTGAACAGGTTGATCTTATACAGCGCCGAGTTGACCTTGCAGAGGCCCAGACCGAAAGCCCAACCCTGGGTAGCCTCTGTGGCCCACAGGGGCAGCGTGCCCAGGAAGAGCAGGTCGGCCACCGCCAGATTGAGCAGGTAGATGTCTGTCATGGTCTTCAGGCGCTTGCGGAAGTGGAGGTAGGTCCACACCACCATCAGGTTGCCCAGCCCACCCACCACGGTGATGGTCCAGTAGAGGGGGGGTTCGTACTGGGCTCTAAAGGCTCTGACAGGGGAGCGGTCGCAGTAAAACTCATCAGACTCATTGTAATAATAATAGTCTTCGGTTGTGGCCATGGACGCAAAATCAAGAGCAGACGAATCCTGAGGAAACAGGTAGAACAGCTGCTGTTTAAAATCCTCCAGCATCAGATATCAGATGGAAAACTGTGCAGTACTGGGATAGTATAGTATAGTGACTATGTGCTCCTAGAAAAAAAAAAGGTATACTGGGTTCGATTCCCAACACCCGCAGACGGTAAACTGAACTTTTCGCGTAGCCGGTGGGAAGACGAGCTAAAACTGTCCAGACACCACCGCCCTTAGACAAAGTGTCTGTCAAGGTCTAAAATCAAACGTGTAGTAGACTGGCCATTTCTTAAAATCATCTTCTGAAACCTCCATCTTGCACTTGCAAATGAGTTAATCTTATATAAAGATATAAGATATATGAATATATCATAACAAAACATAACAAAAAGCCTTGACTGAATCCTAAAGTAGGAAGGTATGGATAAGCAAGGTTTCCTACCTGGCTCGCCAGATCTGTGCTCATTACAGCAGTCGATGTCATCTATGAAGAAATAGGAAGAAATATGTGAACAAGCTTAGTGAGGGCATGAGGAGGAGGACTATCGGACGAAGTTTAGATTTTTGTATATATTTTACAAAAACATGCAATTAACACAGCGCATTGTTGTAACAATGTCCTTAATTAGGCTTACATACAAACACACTTTACAACGTTACCACAACATACACAAAGTAGGCTACATAATCATACACAAGTGAATGAGTGAATAAGTATATGCATCAAAAGTACAGTTGGACCAAACATTAGGTTTAACATCAAATGCACGCATACTTCTAATGACATACAAGCAGAGAAAACAGTCCACCTACGTTGGAGCTGGGCTGGCATGCGTGTGGCGGAGGGCGTGCGGTGGAAGGCGTGTAACACGCCAGCCTCGTGTCGCGTGTCTTAGAGAAGTATGAGAGTGGGGGGGAGGGAGCTGTGGCGGTAAACCCTGCTGACGTGGGCCGTCTGCCAGTCAAAGTGTCTCGCTGGACGCCCCCTCCATCGCTGCTTTTTTTGATTTAGTACTTCTTTCTCTACATGTGACTCACCATGAAAGTGTGGTTAAGGCGCATGTTAGTTAGGCATGTTGTTTAAAGAAGCCAGTTAGCTGGAAGCCAAAGTGACCAAAACGTGGTTTCTTGTGACTCCTGTCCCTGCAAGGGTCAGTGTCAACCTGATACCGTTCCTGCCCAGCGCCGCAGGTCATCTGGACGAAACTACAACCACTTCTCTTTACTCAGTAGTGAAAGGAACAGTTCCTCTTTGTAATATTATGCTTATCCTTTGTTGACATATAAATACTTCTCTAAACGTCTAGCATATATATATATATATATATATATACATATATATATACACACCGCTGTATTGGTTTTGGTGCGCAATGGAAACCCACCCAACCGTCATCCTCAATTATTAACGTGGCAACTGCCCTGGCCTGGTGGCATCCAGACCCCAGTATAATAACATGACAACAATAAAGACAGAGACAGACTCTAGACACCACCTGGCCGGGGCGGTTGCCATGATGATGAGAGGATGACGGTTGGGTGCGTTTCCATGACGCTCTTTCGCACACCGAAACCAGAGAACAGAGAAGAAGAACGGTTTGTGGTCAATGCGGCGTACCTCAGGGTCAGTTTGCCCGCTACACACGGCTCTTTCTGGCACTCTCTCTGGCAAAAAACAAAGACACTTTCACTGGCTGCCATCACCTAACAGCGTCCTTCTGGGTGTAGATTAGCTCTTTAAATATTGTTAATGATTTTTATGTGTCCTAGTATTTGCAGACGATTCCCTTCAAAGTGACTAAGTAAGACAAGTGAATTGAGATGTGATTGTCGGGGAGGGAGGGGAGCAGGCAGGGATTGAACACGGCACCTTTCGTCCGGGAGTGGGGACACCCTCGCCACAACACTATCCTGTTATGAGGAAGCACTTTGTACAATTATATAGTAAATTAAACATTTCATTTTGTAATAAAATGCTACAATTTTAACTACGAAAATGACAATAAGCGACGAACATAACACCCAGCCCTCCTGTCCTTCCTTCAACTTCTGCTTTCAACTGTTTTCGGGGTGAGGTCACATAGCGTGACAAGCAGACTGATGTGGTGGGGAAACAGACGCATGTCTCACAGAGACAGACACGCACAACAACAACTTCTGACCGCAATGCCCAAAATATGGTAACGTATCAGATACATTTTTTTCGCTCTTGCAAAACGTTGCAAGAGGTCCACAGGTTCCTCTGTGGTTTTAACGTCACTGGATGACACACACAGACAGACACAGACACAGACGTATTATGTACAGCGTTTATTATCAATCATGTCCTGAGTCTTCCTGGTAAAATACAACATAAAATCAAACTATTAATATCAAATGTGCAGTATGTGGCAGTAGACCCGGCCAAAAACAGGATGTAATCATTAATCATTCCTCTATTATAAAAGCTGAAGTCGTGTGTGTGTGTGTGTGTGTGTGTGTGTGTGTGTGTGTGTGTGTGTGTGTGTGTGTGTGTGTGTGTGTATATATATATATATATATATATATATATATATATATATATATATATATATATATTATGTGGTGGTGGAGATAGAGGGCAGGTATGAAAGAGGCCGTTGGTTCTTCTGCATTATGGAGGGTTCCTGAGAGCCTCAGTGCTGAGGCAGCTTCCCCCGAACACAAAGCCCCCTGCAGCCGCTAGAAGGCCTGGAGCGGCCGCCCCGCTCACAAACACCCCTCCCAAACAAAGAGCAGCCGCTTTCCAGAAGGCCTCTGCACCATAAAGGGCCCGGCGCCGCAGCTCTCTGGCTGTTTACAACAAAGGCCGTTGCTGCTGCCATCGTCTACCTGCCTGGTTCTCCACCGCACCTCCAGCCTCACCGCACCTCCAGCCTCACCGCACCATGCCTCTTCCCCGACGACGATCCTCCTTCCTGGGGCAGGCCACTGCTTCCGAGCGCACCGCCCCCACCACCGCCGCCGCCAGCACCGGTGGCCGGATGGGCTTGGCGGCCGGGGGCACCGCGGCCCACCGGGGGGTGTTCGTCGGCAGCGTGCCCTGCATGGGCGTGGCCTCCGCCGGCCTCGGTACCCGCGTGTCACGGCGTGCCCTGGGCATCAGCAGCGTGTTCCTGCAGGGCATGCGGAGCAGCGCGGTGGCGGTGGCGCCGAGGCCCGGCGAGCGCGCCCACGCCGGCCCCTCGCAGGGCCTCAACGGCTGCCTGACCGAGTACCGCGACAAGGTGCGCGCTCTGGAGCAGCTGAACCAGCAGCTAGAGGAGCACATCAGGCTGAGTCTGGACCGCAAGGCCTCCAGCGCAGGGGCCTGGGGGGCCCTCCGGAGGGACTGGGAGGACGTCTACAGACAGGTAGGGGAGACAGGTAGGAGAGACAGGTAGCAGAGACCGGCAAGAGAGACAAGTAGGAGAGACAGGTGGCAGAGAGAGAGACAAAGGTAGGTAGATGTGCAGACGGGGAGCAGACACAGGAAAGAGAGAGGAAGTCTAAAGACAGGTAGGAGAGACAAGTAAGGGAGACAGGTAGCAGAGAGAGACAGGCAGGTAGATATACAGACAGGGAGCAGAGATACTGGTAGGAGAGACAGGTAACAAAGAGACAAATGTAGGTAGATGCATAGACGGTAGGAGAGAGACAGGTGGAAGTCCACAGACAGGTAGGAGAGAGAGACAGACAGGAAAGAGACAGGTAGGAGAGAAAGACAGGTAAGAGACACAGGTAGGGGAGAGATGGGAGAGAGACAGGTGGAAGTCTACAGACAGGTAGGAGAGAGACAGGCAGGAGAGGCAAACAGGTGGGAGACAGACAGGTGTAGGCCTACAGAAAGGAAGGAGAGAGAGACGGGTAGAAGGACAGGTGCTAGGCTGTCTCTCTGTCTCCTCAGGTGAGCGAGGCCATCCTGGACAACGCCAGACTGATGCTGCAGACGGAGAACGTCCAAGCCAGCGCTGAGGACTTCAAGGACAGGTGAGACGTGTGTCTAAGACAGGTGTCTCACCACCTCATTCAGCTGGGGGTGAGGTGATACTGTTGTTGTTGTTGTTGTTGTTGTTGTTGTTGATGTGGTCCCTCTGTGCAGGTACGAGAACGAGCAGCCCTTCAGGAAGGCTGTGGAGGAGGAGATCAGCTCCCTCTACAAGGTGACGGAGGACGCCAGCCAGACGCAGGCCGACCTGGACCAGCAGATGGACAACATGAGGGCCGAGATCCAGGACCTGGAGCGAACCCACGAGGAGGTGCGTCCTCAACCCCCCCTGGGAAAGTGGGACCAATGACGTCATTGGCCCGGGGTTTTGTGTGTGTGTGTGTGTGTGTCGCGACGGTTCCCCTTTAAGGGAACCAGCACCTACAGCTAGTTAGTTGGATAGTTAACTGAGATAGATAACTGATTGACTAATTGTCAATTCAATGTAACTGCAAGAACTACAACCACAACTACATTACCGTTGCTAGTAGTTAGGGTGCTTGAATCCCAGCTGACAGGTTCTGGGTTCGAACCCCAATGTCCCACAGGCTACCTGTGGACAGATGGGGGAGCGAGATGCCCCAAATCCTACCTGCTCCTTGAAGGGCCCCTACGTTACCACCGGGTGTGAGTGTGATTTGCCGTTACAAGCCGTTTCAAAATAGTGATGTCACTACCACCTAGTGACATCACAGGTGGGAGTGTACCTGGTGGTAACATAGAGCGTAACAGTGACCGCCCCTTTTTAACAGCTCCGGTGCCGGAAGTAAATTTCCCATGCATTTATCTCGTCCACTTTTCGTATAATCCTTATAAAAAGAGTATTAAGCCTTTAACCAAGCCGATCGTTCGTTGTGGTAGTCGTGACCATATTATGTTTGATTCGGGCATAAAAAGAATTTGGAAAACGGAAGAAAAGCCAAAGGTACTTTATTTTGTTGACCGAGTGAGGAACTACTCATCCCGAATCAAACATAATATGGTCACGACTACCATAACGAACGATTGGCTTGGTTCAAGTCTTAATACTCTTTTTATAAGGATTATACGAAAAGTGGACGAGATAAATGCATGGGAAATTTACTTCCGGCACCGGAGCTGTTAAAAAGGGGCGGTCACTGTTACGCTCTATAGGGGCCCTTTAAGGACATGTGTCAGTCTGGATAAAAGCACCTGTACATGACTAAACAGTGAGGTGAGAGCCCTCTGATCCGTGTCTCCAGGACGTGAGGGTCCTCTACAACCAGATGGCAGGCCTTGCGGACGAGTCGCAGGCCCCGATCCAGACCAGCCTGGACCAGATCCTGGCCCACATCCGGTCCCACTGGGAGAAGGTCATCGAGAGGAACCGCGCCGAGACCGACAACTACCTGGAATACAAGGTACAGACTACTACCTGGAATACAAGGTACCGACTACTACCTGGAATACAGGATAGACTAGAAACTCACAAGGTACAGACTACTACCTGGAATACAGGATAGACTAGAAACTCACAAGGTACAGACTACTACCTGGAATACAGGATAGAGTAGAAACTCACAAGGTAGAGACTACTACCTGGAATACAGGATAGACCAGAAACTCACAAGGTACAGACTACTACCTGGAATACAGGATACAAACTAGTACCTGGACTACCGAGAACAAAAGGCACGTAGGCTAAAACATCCTATGATAATGGAGGAATAGTACGTATGCCATAATATCTAATATTCGCGTGTTCAGCAGGACGAGGGTCTGGGCAGTAAAATGAGTCGGGGGCAGGAGGAGCTGGAGGGCCTGAAGACCGAGTGTTCAGAGTCTGGCTGCAAGATCCAGAGTCTTCAGGCCGAGACCGAGTCCATCAGGGCCCTGGTGAGTACAGCACCCACCAGGACTCACTACCACAGGTCTACACATATACATCCCTCGAGAGTTAACCGATGCACAGTGAACTGCTCTAACGTCCGTGTGTTCAGTAGACCACGGCTTCCCTGACCTTTCTACGCCGTTGGGGTGAAGGTTTCTGTTCTTGCCATGTCAAAAAGAGAGATAATTAACATTTCTCAATGTTATTAACCGGGAACTGAGGGGTTCTTGGCTCCTCCTGGTGGAGGAATGAGACCCAAACCCAACTTATCAGACCAGAATTGAACAGACAAAAACACACTAGCCAACTACTGCAGTGCATGTGGTGTAAATTAGCGGTTTATAAAACACCCAAAATAAAGTCTCTCTGTAGGCGTACGCATCCTTGAGCAAGATGCTGATCCCCTACCGGCTCCCCAACGGCCGTGGCATTAGCATGGCGCTCTAAAAAAAAAAGGTGTGAATCTGCGTTTCCTGCAGAAACGAGGACTGGAGAACTCGCTGAGCGACGCGCGGCACTGGCACGACATCGAGCTGCAGAACCTGGGCTCCGTGGTCGCCAAGCTGGAGGCGGAGCTGAACGAGGTGCGCGGCGACATCGACCAGCAGCGCCGCGACTACGACACGCTGATGAGCAACAAGACTCGCCTGGAGCAGGAGATCGGCGCCTACCACGGCATCCTGGACTGGGAGGAGCGACGCTACCAGCCCTGCCACGCCACGTGAGACACGCGCAGTTAGCGGTTAGCCGGGCGGGTGGTTAGCTAGCCCAACGGCGGTTAGCTAGAGTGGTGGTTAGCTAGAGTGGTGGTTAGATAGCCCAACGGCGGTTAGCTAGAGTGGCGGTTAGCTGGTGGTTAGCTAGAGTGGTGGTTAGCTAGCCCAACGGCGGTTAGCTAGAGTGGTGGTTAGCTAGAGTGGTGATTAGCTAGAGTGGTGGTTAGATAGCCCAACGGCGGTTAGCTAGAGTGGTGGTTAGCTAGAGTGGTGGTTAGCTAGAGTGGTGGTTAGCTAGCCCAACGGCGGTTAGCTAGAGTGGTGGTTAGCTAGAGTGGTGGTTAGCTAGCCCAACGGCGGTTAGCTAGAGTGGTGGTTAGCTAGCAGTATGGCGGTAAGCTAGCCCAACGGTGGTTAGCTAGCCCAGAAGATTGTGTATATTTGTCCCGCCTGGGATCCACGCGTACCTTCAGAAGTCCACACGTCTGGTTGAGACCCACCAGGCTGAGCTGCTCTGCCATCTGGCAACATAACCAAACCCCACAGGGAAGGAAGTGGGGATGAAGTTATTATGGGATATTAGCCAGGAGGTATTAGCCAGGAGGTATTAGCCAGGAGATATTAGCCAGGAGGTATTAGCCAGGAGGTATTAGCCAGGAGATATTAGCCAGGAGATATTAGCCAGGAGGTATTAGCCAGGAGGTATTAGCCAGGAGATATTAGCCAGGAGGTATTAGCCAGGAGGTATTAGCCAGGAGGTATTAGCCAGGAGATATTAGCCAGGAGGTATTAGCCAGGAGGTATTAGCCAGGAGATATTAGCCCGGGTGCCGTTGATGTAGTGAAATACTGTACTGACTAACGCAAATATCCCAACAGGACCTCAGCCACAACCTGTGAGACCCAAGGCGCCGCAGACACAACCCAGACCCCCGAGGCCGACCCGGCCCAGTAGAGACCCCCAGACCCCCGAGGCCGGCCCGGCCCAGTAGAGACCCCCAGACCCCCGAGGCCGGCCCGGCCCAGTAGAGACCCCCAGACCCCCGAGGCCGGCCCGGCCCAGTAGAGACCCCCTGGACCCCGAGACCGGCACCACCACCACCTGGTTTACCAGTTCTGCTGTGGACCCCACCGCACATCCTAGCCGGGGTCTGATTGTGAGCGTGTGGACCTCATGTGGCCCAAAGTTTCAAATGGTGGTTCTTCCACTGGCACCAGCAGAGAGGAGCCGGGTCGGGTTTTGGATATTAATATTTACAGGTTTGCCGTTTGGATTTTAACTTGTAACCTTTGGACTCCTGATCCACATGGTAGTCTTTATTTTCCTTTGACGGAATAATTACTCAACGCACTTTAGTCCGTTACGGATTAGGGGGAGAATGGAAATTGTAAATGCATTGAAAAATAAAAAAAATAAATACGTTAAAAAGACAAAGACTGTACCGTAACTGCATGTGGGGTTCACTGAGATGAATGAATGACAGAACAAACGCTGAAATAAAGATTATATATATATTACTATTTACTACTATTTAGCATTTAGAAAATGATTTTATCCAAAGCCGCTGCTCCTTGCTCAGTGGCCAAAGCTGAATAGCTCCAGTACTCTACTAGTACTGTAGTACTACAGTACTAGTAATGTAGTACTACAGTACTAGTAATGTAGTACTGTACTAGTACTGTAGTACTACAGTACTAGTACTGTACTGTAGTACTACAGTACTACAGTACTAGTACAGTACTGTACTAGTACTACATTACTAGTACAGTACTAGTACAGTACTGTAGTACTACAGTACTAGTAATGCAGTATTAGTACAGTACTACATTACTAGTACAGTACTAGTACAGTACTACTGTACTAGTACTGTACCAGTACTGTACTACTGTACTAGTACTGTACCAGTACTAGTACTGTACTACTGTACTAGTACTGTACCAGTACTGTACTACTACAGTACTACTGTACTACTGTACTAGTACAGTACCAGTACTGTACTACTGTACTAGTACTGTACCAGTACTGTACTAGTACAGTACTGGTACAGTACTAGTACTACATTACTAGTACTGTACTAGTACTGCATTACTAGTACTGTAGTACTGTAGTACTACGGGACAACATAAATACAAAATAAAAACACGCGTGTGTAAGATCAGCCCCGTACTTCGGTGTTTGTGTGCAGAATAAATCGGTCGAGAGTCGGGTTCCCAATGAGTACTGACTGTTTAAAAACAGATTCAAAGCAGTTCACCATTTTTCAAGTCTTCTTTCGTTTCATTTCAAAAGAAAAAAAAAAAAAGTCTCTTCAGCTATTCTGGTCATTACAGTAAAATGTAAAATCAATAATTACAGTCAAAACATACGCAGACCACCAGCTAGTCCCACAAAAGGCCACTACATTTTTTTTTTTTTTACCCAGAATCCCACAGTCCTACACACCTGCTTCCTAACCAGGAAGGTCTCTGATTGGCTGGCGTTGGGTCGCGCTCTTGGCGAGAGTGTCGACCGGCCAGCGAGTACCTACTGGGATCCCCGCCAGGGAGACGTACGCATCTCCATGTGCTCTCCCTGTGCCCAGTGGCACTGGAGAGAGTGGGGGAGGGGGGGGGGGGAGATGGGTGAGGGGCGGTAGAAGGGAGGAGCTAGTCATCGTCGTCGTCAAAAGGAGGAGGAGGAGGAGGGGGGGGGGGGGGGGGGGGGGGGGGGGCGGAGCTAGGCAGGATGAAGCGGCACACATCCCACCCCGACGCCGCCCTCGTGCCACGCCATGGGCGCCAGGAAGGTCCAGTGGTCGGCGTCGGCGTCGTACGTCTCCACGGAGCTCAGGTTGGACTGGCCGTCGTAGCCGCCCACGGCGTACAGGCGGCCGCACGTGGCCACCAGCGACACCCGGCTGCGCCGCGTGCCCATGGCCACCAGGTGGCTCCACTGGCCGGCCGCCGCGGCGTACACCTCCGCCCCGCTGAGGAACCCCGAGCCGTCGTAGCCGCCGGCGACGTACATGTGGCTGCCCAGGGCGGCGGCGCCGTGGCGGCAGCGCTTGTTGATCATGCCCGCCACCGGGTGCCAGCGGTCCGTGTGGTGGTTGTAGAACTCCACCTGCAGGCGGGGAGGGAGAACTGCGACTCAATCACGCCGCCGCCGCCGGCCGCAGGGAGACAACACGACAAGCCGACGTCTGTTTTCAATTGAGCTCGACGGGCGGGGCTTAGCATGGGTGGGCGGGGCTTAGCATGGGTGGGCGGGGCCAAGCCTGGCATCCGGTGTACTGGGATTAGGAACGTTTAAATGATCGCCAATGCAAGTGACCTGCCAATCATCAACTGTGTTGTACAGTACTGTGGCGCTAGGGTAGTAATGCAGTATTGTGTCAGTACTGCGGTGCTAGGGTAGTACTGCAGTACTGTGTCAGTGCTGCGGCGCTAGGGTGGTACTGCAGTCCTGTGTCAGTACTGCGGTGCTAGGGTAGTACTGCAGTATTGTGTCAGTACTGCGGTGCTAGGGTAGTACTGCAGTACTGTGTCAGTGCTGCGGCGCTAGGGTAGTACTGCAGTATTGTGTCAGTACTGCGGTGCTAGGGTAGTACTGTGTCAGTGCTGCGGCGCTAGGGTGGTACTGCAGTACTGTGTCAGTACTGCGGCGCTAGGGTAGTACTGTCAGTACTGCGGCGCTAGGGTAGTACTGCAGTATTGTCAGTGCTGCGGTACTGGGGTAGTGTACTAGCAGTATTGTGTCAGTGACTGCGGTTACTACCCTACTACTGCAAATATGTGCGTCAGTACTGCAGCGCTAGGGCAGTACTCGCAGGACTGTGTCAGTACTGCCGGCGCTAGGGTAGTACTGCAGTATTGTGTCAGTACGACGGCGCTAGGGTAGTACTGCAGTATGTGGCGTCTAGTGCTGCGGCGCTAGGCTAGTACTGTCAGTACTGCGGCGCTAGGGGTAGGACTGCAGTATTGCAATCAGTACTGCGGCGCTAGGGAGTACTGCAGTACTGTGTATCAGTACTGGCGGCGTCTAGGTGTAGTACTGGTCGTACTGCGGCGCTAGGTGAAGTACTGCAGTATTGTCAGTGCTTGCGGCGCTAGGGTAGTACAATTGCGTCAGTATGCGCGTCAGTACTGCATATTGGCAGTGCGCGGGCTAGGGTAGTACTGCAGTATTGGTCAGTGTCGTCCTGGTGTGTTGGTCGTTGCGGCCTAGGGTAGTATGCATATTGGTCGTGTGCGCAGTACCGCGACTGACACAGTACTGCGGTACTACCCTAGCGCCGCAGCACTGACGCAATACTGCAGTACTACCCTAGCGCCGCAGCACTGACGCAATACTGCAGTACTACCCTATACTATAGGGCACTATAGTACTGCAGTATTGTGTCAGTACTGCGGTACTAGGGTAGTACTGCAGTAGTGTGTCAGTACTGCGGCGCTAGGGTAGTACTGCAGTACTGTGTCAGTGCTGCGGCGCTAGGGTAGTACTGCAGTACTGTGTCAGTACTGCGGCGCTAGGGTAGTACTGCAGTAGTGTGTCAGTACTGCGGCGCTAGGGTAGTACTGCAGTATTGTCAGTGCTGCGGTACTGGGGTAGTACTGCAGTATTGCGTCAGTGCTGTGGCGCTAGGGTAGTACTGCAGTATTGCGTCAGTGCTGCGGCGCTAGGGTAGTACTGCAGTATTGCGTCAATACTGCGGCACTAGGGTAGTACTGCAGTATTGTGTCAGTACTGCGGCGCTAGGGTAGTACTGCAGTATTGTGTCAGTACTGCGGCGCTAGGGTAGTACTGCAGTATTGTGTCAGTACTGCGGTACTACCCTAGTACTGCAGTATTGCGTCAGTGCTGCGCGTCAGTACCGTGTTGAAGATCTGCAGCCCATCATGGCCGCCCGAGACGAATATCCTCCCGTCGAACACGGCGACGCCAGCAGCGCTCCGACAGGCACTCATCTCTGTGACGACCGTCCACCTGACAAACAACAACAGTTCTGATGTCGGTTGTCATGGTTCCAGTTAAGGGGGGGGGGGGGTAAGAAAGAAAGAGAGAAGGACAGAAGGACAGAGGATGTGGAGGTGCGTGAGCAGGTTGTGTTTATTGCACAGTCATCGTGTTTGTTGGAGAGACGGTGCTTCCCCTTCCTTTACAGAGAACATGTCACGGCATTCCCCCACGCCATGACTCATCTCTGGAGGAGGAGGAGGAGGAGGAGAAGAAGAAGAAGAAGAAGAAGAAGGAGAAGGAGAAGGAGGAGGAGGAGGGGTCCTCACCGGTCCGTCTCTGGAGAGTAGCACTCCACTGAGTTCAGGGAGGACTTGCCGTCGTAACCGCCGCACACGTAGATATGGCCGTCGATCACCACCGTCCCCATGGCACTGGGGGGGGGGAGAGAGACAGTGAACAGACATACAGTAGGCTACTGCGTTGTCTTGGTTACCAGACCCCCCTCCCCCCCCCCCCCCCCCCCCCCCCCCCCCAGGTCCAGGACTGTCTTCCCCTGCAGCCCAACGAGAAGTCTGGAGAGGAAACGCGTGAGAGAGTTTGCACAGTGAAAACAGAGACTTCCATATTTGTACGTTGTTTTCGTGTTTTGCTGTTCCTCCTTCACAGCGACTTCCCCATCACAGCCCAGAGAGGCCGCGCCGGGGGGGCGATGCAAGAACAGGAGGAACCGTAACGGGACCGCTTTAAGAATGTTTGACTGTATTTATGTTAAATAAATAATAATAATAATAATAATAATAATAATAATAATAATAATAATAAGTAAAAGCAGCAGTCCCGAGTGTCACTAGATGGACTACATGCGTGTGCAGGAGAAAAGGAACAAGAAGAAGAACAAGAAGAAGAAGAAGAAGAACAACAAGAACAACAAGAAGAACAACAAGAACAACAAGAAGAACAACAAGAAGAAGAACAAGAAGAACAAGAACAAGAACAGGAGGAAACGTAACGGGACCGCTTTAAGAATGTTTGACTGTATTTATGTTAAATAAATAATAATAATAATAATAATAATAATAATAATAATAATAATAATAATAATAATAATAATAATAATAATAAGTAAAAGCAGCAGTCCCGAGTGTCACTAGATGGACTACATGCGTGTGCAGGAGAAAAGGAACAAGAAGAAGAACAAGAAGAAGAAGAAGAACAACAACAAGAAGAACAAGAAGAAGAACAACAACAACAAGAACAACAAGAAGAAGAAGAAGAAGAACAAGAAGAACAAGAAGAACAACAAGAACAAGAAGAACAAGAACAAGAAGAAGAACAAGAAGAAGAACAAGAAGAAGAAGAACAAGAACAAGAAGAAGAACAAGAAGAAGAACAAGAAGAAGAAGAACAAGAACAGGAGGAAACGTAACGGGACCGCTTTAAGAATGTTTGACTGTATTTATGTTAAATAAATAATAATAAGTAAAAGCAGCAGCAGTCCCGAGTGTCCCTAGATGGACTACATGCGTGTGCAGGAGAAAAGGAACAACAACAACAACAACAACAACAACAACAACACAGGGTTGGCGGTCTTCCCGGGGGGGCGTGTCTCCACCGACCTGCGCTGGCTGTTCATACTGGACACCCGCGTCCACGAGTCCGTCTCCGGGTTGTAAACCTCCACAGTGCTGAGCCGCGACTGGCCGTCGAATCCCCCGATGGCGTACAGCAGCCCGTTGACCACGGCCACGCCCACTCGGCTCCGCGCCGTTTTCATCGGCTGACACCTCTCCCAGACGTTGGCCGACGGGGTCGAACACCTCGGCGACGTTTAGCGAGTCCCCTGCAGGGAGCAGAGCAGCACAACTCAGTACATACGCTCGGCGGCGGCGGCGGCGGCACGCGGGGCGGTGCAGAGGACAGAGCCGCCGGCGGGGGCCAGGCTGTACCGGAGCTGTTGAGGCCGCCGACCGCGTAGATGAGACCCGTGATGGAGGTGCAGCACCGCGGCCGCGTCTTGAAGGCGGGGAGGTGTGGCCGGCGCTCGGGCATTAGGTGGAAGTCCTTGGCCTCGTCCACCAGGTCTCTGGAGGAGACAGGGAACAGTCCTGAATGTGTGATGAAGGGCTATACAAATAAAATTAAATTGACCTCCTGATTCCATTTCACTTACTATGTGGGAGTACATCGCAATTTCGATAATTATGCAATTTAGGGCGTGTTCACACCTGGCGGGTTTTTTTTTCTGCCAGCGCTCTTTCTACATTGTATTCCTGTGTAGCAGAGCGCTTTTGGAAAACGCCCCCGGCGCTTTTTTAAACGCCTCTCTCGGCGCTTTGTTGAAAAAAGTTGAACTGTCAGGCAAGGCAGCTTTATTTATATAGCGCATTTCATACACAATGGCAACTCAATGCGCTTTACATAAAACAATAAGAATTGAAATACAAATTTAAAAAAATAAACACAACTACAGAAGAATAGAAAGAAAGAAAATACTATAAGAGCAGCATAAAATCATGATTTAAAAGGACAGTGCAATTAAAATTTACAATTTAAAGTGCTTTGAACAAGCTCAGAAAAAAAAGCGCCTGACATCGGGCGCTTTTTTGACAACTGACCAATCACAAGCGGAACATCGACACTTCGTCACAAAGGAAACTCTCAACGGTCAAAACAAGAAACAATGGCGGACAAACCACTCGGGATTGATAGTTTTAATTAGGGAACATGTGGAGATGTACGACACGTCTAATAGGCTCTACCACAACACCACACAAGCTGTGTCCCAATTCAGAGGTTGAATGCTTCGAAGTACGCATTCGAAGGCCGCTTACGTCACAACACGGCGCGAAGGCTGTCCCAATTCGAAGGCTCCTTCAGATGCGTACTTCAAATGCGCACTTCAGATGCGTACTTCAGATGCGCACTTCTTTTCCCTCTTTTGGAGGACGCACCGCAACTATCCTTCGCGGCCTCGCATATCCCATGATCCTTTGCGCGCCGCTGTTCAGAGGCGGGAAAAGAATAATGGCAACACCAAGCGGCGATGAATTTATATTTAAATGTAATAAGTATTGGGTTTATATTTAATTACTTTTACTTACTACGAGTTATACTTTTACTCATTACTTATATTTTATTACTTTTATTATCCGCTTTATTTCCAGACTGTAAAACTGCAAACTCTAAACGATTGGATTGAATACAGAGCTACGTTTAGGATTATCACTATTATATGTTATACTTCATTATTATCATTATTGTGATCATTTTTTGCTATATTAGAACCCTTCCGTCTGTTTTTCAACGGACGACAAACTGACAGGCAACGGCTACGTTACTATGGTTACTACCAACTGACGGCTGGTGACGCAACCAGGAAATGCTTCGAAGGCCGGACCGTCTCATTTAACAACGGTTGATGCGGCCTCAGAAGGTCCCTCAGGAGTACGCAACCTTCGAAGGCCGCGAAGGCTGCGTACTTCGAAGCATGCAGCCCCTGAATTGGGACACAGCTACAGAGTCCATATGGAAGCAGATCGGGTGGATCCTCCCGATCCGCCATTTTGTAGATGCGTAGCAGGCGGGTAACGTCGGGGTCTAGAGTGGGTTCGTTGCTAGGCGACAGAAAACAAGCTCTTTGTCCTAAAAGCGCCGCCAGCACACAGTCGGCTCAACTTTGCCCTATCACAAAAACCGCCCGGTGTGAACACTAAGCCCTAACTGTGCGGCCCTAATAGTAATTTAGCAGATTATTTTATCCGAAGCCATTTACAGTAAAGTCAGATCACCGTCTTTACGGAGCGGGGAGCCATCTTGCTCAAGGATGCCCACAGGTAGACATGAGGACATATGGGGACACAACCCAGTCCTGGGAACCCCATCCTTTGGATTCAAACTAATCCGTTGATGACTAAAGTACCGTCTAGTCTTGATCAGTGTGAGCCTCTTCACTTGATGATGTCACTCACCGGCATTTGTGACAGCAGCGCACCAGCTCCTCCTGCTGGACGCGGTCCGCCAGGAACTGCGGTCGACACAGCGGGAGACGGATCTTGGACAGGAGCTCTGGCAGCAGAACCTCGCGCTCCTTCGGGTCGTGCCGGACCCAGGCCAGGACCGCCTCAAACACCTGGAGGACGCACACGCGCGCAGACATGATGCACACGCGCAGACATGATGCACACGCGCAGACATGATGCACACGCACACACATAATGCACACACACAGACATGATGCATACACACACACATAATATGCACACGCACACACGCACAGACATGATGCACACACACAGACATGATGCACATGCACACACATGATGCACACGCACACACATTATGCACACGCACACACAATGCACACGCAGACATAATGCACACGCACACATATTATGCACACGCACACACACATAATGCACACGCACATATTATGCACACGCACAGACATGATGCACACGCACACACATATTGCACACGCACACACATAATGCACACGCACACACATAATGCACACACACAGACATGATGCACACGCACACACATAATGCACACGCACACACATTATGCACACGCACACACACATATTATGCACACAGACATAATGCACACACACACATTATGCACACACACACACATTATGCACACGCACACACACGGTAAAGACACAATGACTTTCCTAGTCATTACAAAAAAACACGTATAGACTACAAAAAGAAGAATCTCTCAGTCCTCACTTGTGACCCACTAGAAGTGTGCGACGGTGTCTGCATCTTCACAGCCTCTGCCTCTGTCTGGACTTTATCTCATTTTAATGGGACGTTTAATTCATCTCATTGTTTCTGGGCGTCAACAGCCCCCCCAGCCGATAGAGGCGGGACTGTCGAGACCAGGTCCCAGATCGTAAGTGCACGACAATGGAGGACACGGCGCCAAAGAAAATATAGCGAAACACGGACAAGCGGACACTCGTTCCAAAGCGCGAGTCGATCTGGGGTTGGCTAAGTTGAGCTGAGAGCGATATCTAAAACTTCGTGCATCGAAGGTCTGACCGCTACCCCCCCCCCCCTCCCCTCACCTGCTCCTCCACCCGGATGTTAAGCTCGTCGCAGCCCACCAGCTCCACCAGCTCGTCCCCCCGCAGGCTCAGGAACTCCTCGGAGAGGGACACGTCCACGAAGTGCTGGTGGACGAAGCAGTTGGCCGAGTCGTACAGCGTGGTGCACATCATGGTCTCGGCAAACTGCCGCACGCCAAGGCAGTTCTTCGGGTGGAGCCTTCGGAGCCGAGAGGAAGAGGAGGAGGAGGAAGAGGAGGAAGAGGAGGAAAGTCCATAAGACAGCTGTGAGGACCGAAAGCTCCTCAAGTGTGAATTCCTGAGACGCTCTGTCGGAAATACGACGGGCAATAATCCAATATTATCGTCAATAGCCTTTCGATAGTAAAACGATCAAACGTGAGATTTGAAACATTCCGATACGATACTTTAAATGTCCGTATACGCCAATGTAACGACCAGTTCGCCTGTAGAAGAACGGTATTGGATTCATAAGCATATCTAGCCTGGGTATACCCATGCTGCCTTGTGCGCTCGAAATTTCGAACTGCCAGACGCACGAATTTGCGAGGGGTGGATATCCAATCACAGAAGGAGGAGGGACGGAAAGACGACGAGGCGTAACTATTTAATCATTCGACGACATCTTGTAAACAATGTCATCTTCTTCCTCGATGCTCGCTCGCCGAATGTCTGTCGCTTTACATACGTCGTCCGGTATAATTGATACGATTGGCTAAGAGCTACGAACAGACGCTTATGATAGACATTCGTAGCGCCCAATAAACGGCTCTGGATGATCGGGAACCACCGCCTCCACTACAGGAACATGAGGAGGCGGTCGCCAGACTACATCTCATCTGTGATTTAGTCTGGTGTTAGCCAGGCTAAAGCATATCATGATATTTATGGATATTGTGGAAAATTACCCATAATTACCGCGATACATTTTTCCATATCGCCGAGCCCTAAGCTGATACATCTGATAACAAATAAGTTGTATGATATGGAATAATAGTATTAAAGCGGTAGTTCTGAATTGTGGACATAGGACCTCATTTCCAAGTCAGCCAGTGTGTTATTTATCACTGGAGACGTTTTCAACACATTTCATGCAGTCCTTCTAGTTGCACAGTTCGCTGGTGGTAAGCTAGCGCAAGTCAACGGTATCGACTAGCCTGCCAATAAAAACAGTCTAACCCACTCCACAGTACACCCAAATCAGTTATAACGCCAGACTATCGATGTAAATGTCTGTTGATAGAATAATGTTAGAAATAAAACCAACCTCGCATTGCATTGCGTTTTGAGGGACTTGTGAGTGTCTCAGCAGCAGCAGCAGCGTTATACTTCCTGGTGGTAGGCGATGGTGGCGGCGGAGTGACGTTGCCTAGGTTCTCGGCTCTGTAATAGTTTGTTTACCTGCCGCTGTCATTGCACAACTAACCCGAGCTGCTGCTGAGAAACTAGTCCCTCAAACTGTGGTGATTCATGCCATGCGAGGTTGGTATTATTTCTAACATTATTCTATCAACAGACATTTACATCGATAGTCTGGCGTTATAACTGATTTGGGTGTACTGTGGAGTGGGTTAGACTGTTTTTATTGGCAGGCTAGTCGATACCGTTGACGCTAGCGTAACATGGTTACCGTTGTTACCGTGGTTACCGTACCATTTTGTTTTGTAATGCATCACCGTAACCACGTTACGCTAGAAGCGCTTACTCTGTCCTTACTGTAATACTTTATATTTCTCATACGCGGAGACGCACAGGAATGCGACTCGGTGAAGTTAAGACAGTGAACCCGGAGCTGTTCAGCTGTTATTAGCTCCGGTTGCCGAGCGCCGTTTGTCCGGCCTGCGGTGATGCGTTAGAAAACGCCGCTGTCACGGCAGAGCGAGACGCCGGCGGCGTGACGCAACGCCAACGTCAGCGGCAGCGGCTGAAGCGGTCTGGACAGCATCTCGGGAAAAATGTCTCTTCAGACGCAGCCGTCCCGCTGGCCTGCCTCCACCTTTCACACAGCGCAGCCTCACTGGAGGAGGGGGGGGGGAGGGGGGGGGGGGGGGGGGGAGGGGGGGGGGGGGGGGACGGCTCACCTCTCCTGGAGGAAGGAGCAGCAGGCGTCCTTCACGTTCTGCAGCTGCAGGAAGCTGGCGCCGATCAGCAGGCACTGGACGTTCTGCTGGTCGATGGCCACGTGGCCGTTGTACGCAAAGTTGATGAGAGACTCCAGCGCACTGCGGACAGGAAGCAGACTTACTGGTGGAGCGCCGCCGCAGACGCCATTTTGTTCTCTCCTCCGTTTCTTTAGCGATTGGGTTTTGGTCCAAAAATACGCTTTTCTTTTTTTTTTTTTTTTCATTAAATTGATTACGACTGATCACTGATCAAAACAAGTTTTATAACGAAACAGTTCTGATTAAGGACATCGCAAAAACAGACCCAACAAACTACACAGACACTGGTGGACACTGGGAGCTGCCCAGTACAACCACAGTCTGCTACTGGTGGACACTGGGAGCTGCCCAGTACAACCACAGTCTGCTACTGGTGGACACTGGGAGCTGCCCAGTACAACCACAGTCTGCTACTGGTGGACACTGGGAGCTGCCCAGTACAACCACAGTCTTCTACTGGTGGTGGACACTGGGAGCTGCCCAGTACAACCACAGTCTGCTACTGGTGGACACTGGGAGCTGCCCAGTACAACCACAGTGTCCTACTGGTGGACACTGGGAGCTGCCCAGTACAACCACAGTCTGCTACTGGTGGACACTGGGAGCTGCCCAGTACGACCATCGGTACAGTGTAGGGGTCTCACCTGGGGTCCATGCCCTGCATGACGATCTCGTCCTGTTTGCACTCCACCATGTCGTTGGTGAACATGGCGTGGAAGTAGGGAATGGACGCCGCCAAGACGATCCGGTGGGCGCTGAACTTGTGATCCCCGACCTGCCGGAGGAACAGACTCTGACATCACTTCCTCCCGATCCGCTTTGCGTGGAAACGTAAATGTAGTCTACCCCATGCGGTCTAGGGACGCACACACAATAATAATAATAATAATAATATTACTACTAATAATAATAATATTACTACTAATAATAATTATATTACTACTAATAATAATATTACTACTACTACTACTAATAATAATAATATTACTACTAATAATAATAATATTACTACTAATAATAATAATAACAATAATAATATTACTACTACTAATAATAATATTACTACTACTAATAATAATATTACTACTACTAATAATATTACTACTACTACTACTACTACTAATAATAATATTACTACTAATAATAATAATATTACTAATAATAATAACAATAATAATAATATTACTACTACTAATCATAATATTACTACTAATAATAATAATATTACTACTAATAATAATATTATTACTAATAATAATATTATTACTACTAATAATAATATTACTACTAATAATAATAATATTACTACTAATAATAATATTACTACTACTACTAATAATAATAATAATACTAATGCTAATAATACCAATAATAATAATAATAATAATAATAATAGCCCAAATTGAAAATTAACGAGTTTGAATTTCATGACAAAATACACAATATGTTCCTCCCATGTTGTGTTTATATATATATAAAATTTAAAAATACGCCAGTGGACACATAACTTGATGGATTAAATTTCACATCCTATTAGTCTGATATTAATTTAATTATGAGACACAGGGTAGCGCCCCCCCCCAACAGATAAAGTTTAACCCTCAACTGAACCTTCACCTAATCCTGATTAGGACCAATGTAGGTCAGCAGCAGAGCTGTCCACAGCAGGCAGGACAAACCCAGGTCCTCCCCTAGCCTCCTGCCCCAGGTCCCCCCTAGCCTCCTGCCCCAGGTCCTCCCCTAGCCTCCTGCCCCAGGTCCTCCCCTAGCCTCCTGCCCCAGGTCCTCCCCTAGCCTCCTGCTTCCAGGTACCCCCTAGCCTCCTGCTTCCAGGTCCCCCTAGCCTCCTGCCCCAGGTCCCCCCTAGCCTCCTGCCCCAGGTCCCCCTAGCCTAGCCTCCTGCCCCAGGTCCCCCTAGCCTCCTGCCCCAGGTCCCACTAGCCTCCTGCCCCAGGTCCCACTAGCCTCCTGCCCCAGGTCCCCCCTAGCCTCCTGCCCCGGGTCCCCCTAGCCTCCTGCCCCGGGTCCCCCTAGCCTCCTGCCCCGGGTCCCCCTAGCCTAGCCTCCTGCCCCAGGTCCCCCTAGCCTAGCCTCCTGCCCCAGGTCCCCCTAGCCTAGCCTCCTGCCCCAGGTCCCCCTAGCCTAGCCTCCTGCCCCAGGTCCCCCTAGCCTAGCCTCCTGCCCCAGGTCCCCCTAGCCTAGCCTCCTGCCCCAGGTCCCCCTAGCCTAGCCTCCTGCCCCAGGTCCCCCTAGCCTAGCCTCCTGCCCCAGGTCCCCCCCCAGGTCCCCCTAGCCTCCTGCCCCAGGTCCCCCTAGTCTCCTGCCCCAGGTCCCCCCCCAGGTCCCCCCCTAGCCTCCTGCCCCAGGTCCCCCTAGCCTCCTGCCCCAGGTCCACCCCCCCCCCCCCCCTCTCTGCGTTAGTCCTCACTGGTTTCCGCTTCCTGGTTAATAATGAATTATTAGCTTGAATTATAGCTGTGAATAATTAACAACAGTGGGGGGGGGGGGGGCAGACTTCCGGTGAGGACTCTCATCCCCTTCAGGTAGACCTAGTGGCGGACCTGCCCTCCCCCCAGGGGGGAGGAGGAGGTGAGACCCCCCCCCCGGGGGAGGAGCGGGTCGGCGGGGGGACGGGTTTAGCCCGGAGGCTAGCTAGCTACCTAGCTCCGGGGAGGAGGAGGAGGAGGAGGACTAGACTTGTTGTCCCTCCACCTCTCGTTGTTTTCTCCCCCCTCCCCCCCTCTCCCTCCCTCTCTCTCCCTTTCCTCCCTCCCTTTACCTTGAGCGTGACGTCGCACAGTTTCCCCTGCCGCCGGATCTCCTCCATGACGGCGTACCCGCGGCCGGGCAGGTCGTGGACCGAGAAGTGGACCAGGTCCTCCAGCTCTTCGCAGATCCCGTCTCCCATCGTCATGAGGGTGGCGGCAGGTTCGGCGGGGCGGCGGGGAGACGCGCGGCGCGGCGGGGAGTGGCCCTAGCGCCGACCCGTAGCAGCGGCGACACCGGAAGCGCCGCCCACAACCGGCCGGCGTTTTCAAAGTAAATGCCCCTCGCGCGTCCGCCGCTGCGAGCAGACATAATAATATACGTGAGACGCCTCACAGAGTGACGCCGCCCGTTGGAGCTGACGTAGCAGCGCGGCCGCCATCTTGGATGGGTCCCCAGTGCGCGGCCGCCATCTTGGATGGGTCCCCAGTGCATTTATTTCTACTGAGGAAGTGTATCCCCAACTACAATAATAAGCAGAACTCCCCCAATTTTTACCGGATTTTCACACGGTTTGGTTTGTTACAAACGGCAGAGATTTATTTATGATACAGGACGAATTAATAAAAAATAAAAATAATAAGAATAATTGTTCAGTCTTACTTGTGAAAGGTAATCCCACGCGATCTGGTGTCAATACTGCGCCGTAAGCTGCACTAAATACTGCATAGCTCTCCCGTTGACTCCTATGCTAGACTAGAGTGAGGAGACCCAACCAATATGGCGGCGACGCTGGGTTACGTTCCAGCACGTCATGAGGCGTCTACGTATATATGTCTATGGTGACTGCTGCGAGGCTCCCGCAGGTCATACAGACTTCATGGTGTGCACGCGCG
The DNA here is from genome assembly GCA_030340625.1 of Merluccius polli. Lineage (NCBI taxonomy): Eukaryota > Metazoa > Chordata > Actinopteri > Gadiformes > Merlucciidae > Merluccius > Merluccius polli. The sequence continues at coordinate 10,746 of JAOPHQ010001281.1, read as the reverse complement.
AGGGACGCCGTCCGTGTCTTTATAAAACTGTCTGCGTGTCTCACGGCCAGATTAAAATGTTATCCGACCTGTCTCTCCTCCGGCGTCGCGAGGAGCCGCTAACCCTCATGTCCACAACCAGTGGCGGACCTAGCAATTTGGGGGCCTAAGGCGAACATAGCATAGGTCAGTATCCCCTGGGGCCCCTGGACACTTGGGGGTGGGGGGTGGAAGTGCTGCGCGATTGTTGACGGGGGGGGGGGCTACGCGATTGTTGACGGGGGGGTGGGGGGGGGGGCGCACGCGTGGATTTTTAGGGGGCCCTAGGCAACCGCCTAGTTTTGCCTAATGGTAAGTCCGCCCCTGTCCACAACGACCAATCAAACTCTCCATTAGTGAACTTTGAATGAAATGGACTCCAATAGAGCGTAACAGTGACGGCCCCTTTTTAACAGCTCCGGTGCCGGAAGTAAATTTCCCATGCATTTATCTCGTCCACTTTTCGTAGAATCCTTATAAAAAGAGTATTAAGACTTGAACCAAGCCAATCGTTCGTTATGGTAGTCGTGACCATATTATGTTTGATTCGGGATGAGTAGTTCCTCACTCGGTCAACAAAATAAAGTACCTTTGGCTTTTCTTCCGTTTTCCAAATTCTTTTTATGCCCGAATCAAACATAATATGGTCACGACTACCACAACGAACGATCGGCTTGGTTAAAGGCTTAATACTCTTTTTATAAGGATTATACGAAAAGTGGACGAGATAAATGCATGGGAAATTTACTTCCGGCACCGGAGCTGTTAAAAAGGGGCGGTCACTGTTACGCTCTATGAAAGTCCGTTATAAGCAGCAGTGGGCGTGGCTTCAGAGGAAGCTCCGATAGGCTTCGAGTTAATGAGCTGAACCAATCGACACCTGCGAGGAAGTTCTCACCTGTTCAGGCCGAGTGAGTCGACGTCATCAGCCTTTAGTCTATGGACGCGTCAGCAGATAGAGGAGCAGCTCGGACTGTTAATCCCTTAAGACCCATGGACTCCCTTAAACCTCTTTAATCACTTAATCAAACCATATGGGTGTCTTGGGTTACCTCTCTCTGGTGTTGCATCTGACAACATGTGTAACAACACTCTTAAATAATAATATTAATAATATTATAATAATAATCAAATCCAACAACGCTCTTAAATAATAATCAAATCCAACAACGCTCTTAAATAATCAAATCCAACAACGCTCTTAAATAATAATCAAATCCAACATTCGCACATTGATGACTTTCTGAAAACATTAAGCTGACTGACCAATTAATGTCCATAATATATTACAACATAGCGCATCGATGTCTGCATAGACCAACTAGAACACAGCTATGGTTATCTAGCTGGTTGCTATGGAGTTCTGGGTGGTTGCTAGGGTGTTCTAGGCGGTTTATTTATTTAAGAGTTTATAAATAGTAAGTTTGAAGTCATTGTATAGACATTTGGATAGTAAGTGAAGATATAACTTTACTTGGATATAAGTGAAGTTACAATTATTGTTCTAGTAAGTACAGTATGAAGGAGTTGAGTAGGGAATAATAATAATAATAATAAATAATAATAATAATAATAATAATAATACAATAAATAAGTATGATAGATAATAGGAATGAATAACAACACAATCATAGTTTAGTGCCATCAGAATAAGAGTCGCTAGTCAAGGCGGTCAGTGTTTTCAGCGGTTTATTGCGAGGACAGGCCAAGCTGTCTTAAGTGCTTTTGGGCAGCGCTGGAGCGACCCGGCAGGACCGGAGCGACCCGGCAGGACCGGAGCGACCCGGCAGGACAGACGGACGGTCCTGCAGGACAGACGGACGGTCCTGCAGGACAGACGGACGGTCCTGCAAGCCCCAGCTGTCCAATAAGCCACGCCTCCTAGAAGATCGATCAATACCTCCTTCCCGGCGCTTTCATTGGGTTAAACCACGTGGAACACAGAGATAATCACGCCACCGCCTCGAGACCGATTGCATTATATTTGCATTTCTTACACACGTTTTTTTTTTAACATTAATTTGATGAAAAATAATGTTTTAACATTAATTCAACGAGCGAAAAATCTACTTCAAAACACAAGCAGCCTTCCCCAGATCATATTGGTCTACACAGACAACATCCATGTCTTCAGAACTCTCCTCTTCCCCCAGAGAGGAGGAGGAGGAGGAGGAGGAGGAGGAGTGTCACAGCATCATTCTGATTAATTCATAGTATCAGACACAGTAACTCTGTGGTGGTGGGGGTGGGGGGTGGTGGGGGAGGTGGCGGGGGAGGTGGTGGTGGGGGGGGGGGGGGGGGGGGCTTGACTCTCTCGCTCCCCCAGTCCTCTCCTCTCTCTCAGGACAGAGCACTGGGCCAGTCCTTCCTGGAGCTCTCAGTCCGTCCATCCGCCCGGCGGCCTCATAAAAAAGGTGTCAGTGATGTCAGCTCCCTCCTGATTGGTGGAGGACCGTGGGGCGGGTTCTTAAAAAGGCATGTCCTTGGAGATCTGCCGGGCCACCTGCTCCTCCTGGCTCTCCTCCTGCGCCTCCGTCCTCTCCTTGTTCCAGTCCTTCAGGCCCTCCGGGAGGGAGGTGTCCTCCTCCGTGCCGCCCGTCCCCTCCACAAAGTCCTCGTAGGTGGACTTCTCGGCGAAGGGCCGCGGGCCCAGCAGCTCCACCATGTCCGCTTTGTCCAGCACCTCCCTCTCCAGCAGTCGCAGCGCCACCTGGTGGAGGGGAGGGACACCGACGTCAGTGTACACAGCGGGAGGGAAACACAACTTGGGTGGGTGGCATCCCTGTCAACCCACCGTTTTTCCCGGGATTCTCACTTAATTTACCCTTCTCTAAAAATATGATCTAACATATTTAAAAATATGATCTAAAATATTTAAAAATATGATCTAAAATAAATATGACCTAAAATATTTAAAAATATGATCTAAAATAAATATTATCTAAAATATTTAAAAATATGATCTAAAATAAATATTATCTAAAATATTATCTAAAATAAATATTATCTAAAATATTTAAAAATATTATCTAAAATAAATATTATCTAAAATATTTAAAAATATTATCTAAAATAAATATTATCTAAAATATTTAAAAATATTATCTAAAATAAATATTATCTAAAAAATGTTTACGTGAATCTCCCGTATTTCCCCTTTTGTGTTTTCAATGATATAATGCAGGGATGTTGAACAGCATTTCACTTTCAACCCGGGATCTGATTCTGACCACCTGATTGTAGTCACTTACTTAATGTAGGAACTAGCTGACCCAATCCCATCACTTCTAAATATCATTTGATATTTATTTTTTTTATATTTAAATATATTTGATCATTTGTACGTTGATGAGCGCTACAGAACCATTTCATGCATTCATTTCATTCAGACATAGTTTGTACAGTGCTGAATGTCCCTTTACCTGCTAGCACCCTGCTTTGTTCTACCCTGTGATGCCCTAACCCCTACCTGCACATTCATGACATAATAATAATAATAATATAATAATAATAATATAATAATAATAATAATACATCATATTTATATAGCAGTTTTCTGAATACTCAGACACTTCACATACATACACACAGATGTACATAATCAATACAAATTAAAAAAAACAATCAAGTCACATTTTTTAAATCATACAGTGCAGATTACGAGGCAGAGGGAGTGACGGAGTGAGGAGGAGTTATATGTGAAAAGCACGTTGAAGCCCACTGGCCTGAACTCCCTGCACGTCTCTTTGGATAAAAGCGCCTGTTGATAACTTGATAGCAACAAAGCGGAACCAGACAACGCTCTCACCTTCTCCACCTCAGGCCTCTTCTCCGCCAGCAGCGTCTGCGTGCGCTGGTAGGCGCTGCTGATGAGGGAGCGGACCTCTGAATCTATGAGCCTAGCGGTGGCCTCGCTGTAGGGCTTCTCCAGCACCATCTCGCCCGCCCGCGGCAGGTCGAACGACACCTGGCCCACCTTGGAGTTCATCCCAAACTGGACGATCTGGAGGAGAAACCACACACGCACACACAGAGTTTAATTTGGAGATAAACGGTTATTTTTGCCAATCCCTGTAGCCTATAACCAATCAGGCAAGCCCTGAGGCTGTGACCAATCAGGCGAGCTCTGAGGCCACGGGAGCGGAAGTAGTACTATACATGCACACTGACCTGGGCGTAGGCACTCTGGGGGACCATATAATATAAGATTATAAACAGTATAATGGTATAATATAATAGTATATTATAATAGTGCTACTGACCTGGGCGTAGGCACTCTGGGTGACCTTGCGGAGGTCGTCCTGCGCCCCGGTGGTGATGCGGCCGAAGAACATCTCCTCGGACACGCGGCCCCCCAGCGTCATGCACATCCGGTCCAGCAGCTGCTCGGCCGTGTACAGGTACTGCTCCTTGGGCAGGTACTGCGCATAGCCAAGACCCTTCCCTCGCGGGATGATGGACACCTGCACACACACGGACCAGGTCAGTCAGTCAGTACAGAGAGTCAGTCAGCCAGAGAGTCAGTCAGCCAGAGAGTCAGTCGGCAACAGTCGGCAGTGGCGAGGCTTGCTGATGAGCTGAGTCACTACTAGGGGGCGTTGTTGCGATGTGTCATGTGATTACAAAGCTGAGGCAAATTTCAGCTTTTCTCCCAACACACATTCAGCACTTTGAGCCCCCCCCCCCCCCCCCCCCCCCCCCCTTCAGAAAAGCGGGAGAGGAGACAGAGCGCATAGCGTGGGACATGCTCAAAAATTAACACTGGAAATTAATTTCAATAAAAAGTTAGCCAGCAAGTCCGTCGGTTAACACTGAAGAGCTGGCCTAACAGCGCCCCCTAGCTGCTCCAAAATCACTAAACTACCGCCTCCCACAGCTTGGAGGAAGTGTTGGAGCATTGTGAGTGAGTGAGTGAGTGAGTTACTTTGAGCAGAGGGTCGGCGTGCTCCAGGTACCACCCGGCGACGGCGTGTCCCGCCTCATGATAGGCTACCGTCTTCTTCTCGGCAGGCTGCAGGACCTGGGTCTTCTTCTCCAGACCTGCACAACCAACCAGGACCAGGAGGAGCCGGTCAGGAACCAAACCAACCAGAACCAACCAAAGCTGTCAGGAACCCGTGTCCACATGTGTGTGTTTGTCTCAGTCCATGTGTGTGTGTGTGTGTTTGGGTCAGTACATGTGTGTGTTTATATCAGTATGCGTGTGTGTGCATCACCTCCGATCACCCTCTCGATGGCCTGTTCAAAGTGTTTCTGGTCAATGGCGTCTGACAGATGGCGAGCAGCGATGAGCGCTGCCTCGTTGCACACATTGGCGATGTCAGCGCCTGCCGACCAGGGGGGGAATGAACACACACACACACACACACACACACACACACACACACATTTTCCCCATATGAAACCAAATATTATTGTAAATACATCTGTATAAATGTATGAATCTGTTAATCTTTTAATGATTTCATATGGTGGGTAAGCAGTACAACCCATATTATTATGACAAATATTTTAGCTGTTAGAAACATGAAACATATTCCAAAGGATTTTAGATCAAAGACCTTCAAAATAAAAGCCCTTCTAACGCCACATCTCATCCAGGGCTGTTTACCTGAGAACCCAGGCGTGAGGGCGGCCATCTTCCTGGCCAGAGCGTCCTTGTCCAGGTTCACGTCCAGCTTCAGAGGCCGGAGGTGGACCTTAAAGATGGACGCCCGCCCCTTGATGTCCGGGTGGCCTGAGGGACAGAGCAGAGCGGTTCAAACTGCAGTCAGAACGCTGTAGCTGCCGTCTCAGCCAACCAGCTAGCCTCCTCCACTCCTTACCGATGTAGATCTGCCGGTCGAAGCGTCCGGGTCTCATCAGCGCCGGGTCCAGGATGTCTGGTCGGTTGGTTCCGGCCAGAACTACCACATTGGTGGCTGTGTTGAAACCTGACCAGTACAAGAGGAAGATACCGGATGTCTGCCTTTAACCTCGTTTCCATGCATGGAACATTCTCTCTCACACACACACACACACACACACACACACACACACACACACACACACACACACACACACACACACACACACACACACACACACACACACACACACACACACACACACACACACACACACACACACACACACACACACACACTTTATTATGGGCTTTTTGTGCCTTTAAGGACAAGCCAGTGAAGACGGACAGGAAGTGAGTTGGAAGAGAGAGGAAATTATGTAGCATAGGATGGCAGGTTGGAATCAAACCTAAATTAAATCTGAATTGGTCATACAAATACCTTCATTAACTAGAAGTGATTAAACTCGGCGTATTCGACCATGGCTTACAATAAGTGATGGACTTGTGTGTCATGGGGTTCTGTTATTGAACTGTACTGCCAACCTTCGGTGGTCATTTAGCGGTCAAATGAAACGTCAGTGTGGGAGGACAGGTCAGCCCTACCGTCCATCTCCACCAGCAGCTGGTTCAGCGTGTTCTCCTGCTCGCTCTGGCCGCCAAAGTTGCCCCTCCCCCTCTTGCGGCCCACGGCGTCGATCTCATCGATGAAGAGGATGCACGGTGCGTTCTTCCTCGCCAGGACAAACAGATCTCTGACCTTCACGGAAAAAAACAAATAGTAGAGATAAGATACGTAGACCGGCACGCACACACACACACACATATTATATATTGTATTGTAACATTGTGTGTGTGTGTGTGTGGCGGTGTGACAGATCCCGGGCGGCGCCTCACCCGGGCCGGGCCGACGCCCACGAACATCTCCAGGAACTCGGAGCCGTTGACGGTGATGAACGGGACGTCCGCCTCCCCGGCCGTGGCCTTGGCCAGCAGGGTCTTCCCCGTGCCGGGGGGGCCCGTCAGGATGGCCCCCTGAGAGAGAGAGAAAGACAGACAGACAGACAGACAGTTAGTCAAGAGCACCAAGGGTTAAGCCCAAAGCACACTTACTGTATAGCGCGACCCAAAAAAGAAACAGAATTGTATCGTTTTAACAGAGCAGCACGCACAGCAGGAATGTAGCGGCCGATATTTTTCCGCTCACTTTGTACAGAAAACATTATTTTGCGTCCGCTCCAACGCGGCCGTGTGCTTCGTGAGTTTAAACTACAATCCAATGATATTCGCTTATTACACTTCCTACAACCGGTTCAGACCCAACATCTTGTGTCCGACCTGATCCAGATTCTCCACATTTAAACAACAGGCCTCCATGTTTGATTCCAAAGGGGAGGCTGGCTCGATTATGACGATGGAAAAACCCCACCCACCCTAAACGAGGGGGGGTGGGGGGGGGTTTGGTTCTCGACTGACCTTGGGGATCTTGGCCCCCAGGTCCTGGTACTGCTTGGGGTTCTTCAGGAAGTTGACAAACTCCATGATCTCCAGCTTGGCCTCCTCGCAGCCCGCCACGTCCTTGAACTTCACCTCGATCTCCTCCCGCAGCACCTTGGCCGTGGTCTCGCTCACGCTGAACAGGCCGCCCATCCCCCGGCCGGGACGCCCCGCCCCCCCCGGCCCCCGCCGCACCATGAACAGCAGGAAGCCAATGATGAGCACCGTGGGGAGCATGCTCAGTAGGAATGTTCTGGAGAGACAGAGAGAGAGACAGAGAGAGAGAGACACAGAGAGAGATGGAGACCAATACAGAGCGATGCACTGCTGTTAGACTGGTGGTTCTCAACCACCGGGCCGTGGACCGCTACCGGGCCGTGGACCATTGTCCTCGGGACTCTGTATACTTTTGACACCCTGTGTATAGTAGTGGTCTCCTCACCCATCGCTCTCTGTGGAGTACACCACAGGGAGTCTGTTCTCCCCCTCGATGCCCAGCTCATACTGCGCCGTCTCCAGGTTCCTCTCGAACGTGTCCACGCTGCCGATGTTGAACCACACGTACTGGACGCAAAATAACACAAAATGACACAAAACGACACAGAAAAGGTTACAGCCACACCAGAACAACGTTTACTACCGGACAGACGAACCTCCGCCTCCCGTCTGTCCCTCCCTTACTGCCATGGGTGCTGTAGGACAGACAAACTACTTCACTGATGTTCCCCCGGACCTTTCAGATATTTTCATTTTTTCAGCGACGTGACACTTTCAGCAGCACAAAACATTTTTGTGAGGGAACAAAATGTAAATGAATATAAATAAAGTATGTAGATATATATTTAGTGAGCATGAACATTAAATTGGTTGGTGCAAATACTTTGGGGTTTTAACATTTACATTTTCCAAGAACCCCCTGCAGTCCTTCAAAGTACCATCAGCATCCAATATGCAATATTATTATCATCTTCATCATCATCATCATCATCATCGTCTTCTCATTTTGAAATCCCCACTCACCCCGTCGACGGGCGTCCCCGGAGTGAACACCACCTTGACGTAGCGCTTGTTCACCACCTCCAGCCGCTCCACCTGTGGAGACGCCACAGACACCAGCTCAACGCCGCCCAGCAACACTGATCACATGACCTTCGAGACCGAGTCTGAAAATAACATCTAACGGCTCTAACGTGGCGGATAGTGGCTGGACAGTGTGGTTTGACTCCCAGGTGACTTGGCCTTTGAGCAAGAAGCCTAAATGGACAACCTGCTCCTTAATGGGATGCAGGTCATACCTGTAAGTCACATTGTTGACATGAATGACAAGCAGCACTAAATAAGACGCATGCGGTGAAGCGCGGCGGCGTAACACGGAGGCGTAACGCGGGGTTGCCTTACCGTTCCTTTGGAGAGACAGTTGTTGACGAAGTCCTTCCAGGTGACCTCGCGGCCGCCGTCGCGGAGCAGGTAGGTGACGGTGACGCCGAACGCGAACCCGCTCAGGAGGCACAGGCGAAACTCCTTGTCGTCCCACGGCACGTCGCCCTGGCAACACGAGTGTTTGTCGTCAACGCTACAGAGACACCCAAGGCTTCGGCACTGCGGTTGTTAATGGGCAATTCATGTTTTCATTTTAGGGTCGGAGTCAGCGTCCCTCCATCATTCTGACCCTCGTGACATCATCAATGTGTCATTCTGTTCTTGATGATCATTCCTCTCATCTCTTCCTCATGACAACATCACCCTACCATGCTCCTAATGACATCATTCCTCCATCATTGGGTCCCTGATGACATCATCTTGCTATCATTCTGTATTGTATGACATCATCTTGCTATCATTCTGTATTGTATGACATCATCTTGCTATCATTCTGTATTGTATGACATCATCTTGCTATCATTCTGTATTGCATGACATCATCCTGCTATCATTCTGTATTGTATGACATCATCCAGCCATCATTCTGTATTGTATGACATCATCCTGCTATCATTCTGTATTGTATGACATCATCCAGCTATCATTCTGTATTGTATGACATCATCCTGCTATCATTCTGTATTGTATGACATCATCCTGCTATCATTCTGTATTGTATGACATCATCCTGCTATCATTCTGTATTGTATGACATCATCCAGCTATCATTCTGTATTGTATGACATCATCCAGCTATCATTCTGTATTGTATGACATCATCCAGCTATCATTCTGTATTGTATGACATCATCCAGCTATCATTCTGTATTGTATGACATCATCCTGCTATAATTCTGTATTGTATGACATCATCCAGCTATCATTCTGTATTGTATGACATCATCCTGCTATCATTCTGTATTGCATGACATCATCCTGCTATCATTCTGTATTGTATGACATCATCCAGCTATCATTCTGTATTGCATGACATCATCCTGCTATCATTCTGTATTGCATGACATCATCCTGCTATCATTCTGTATTGTATGACATCATCCAGCTATCATTCTGTATTGTATGACATCATCCAGCTATCATTCTGTATTGTATGACATCATCCTGCTATCATTCTGTATTGCATGACATAATTCCTCTATGAAATTCTGACCTTCTGCAGACGACTTTGCCAAGTGGATTCCTCTTTCCTGCTTCCTCTTTTTCCTCCACCACCTCCACCTCCTCCTGAGGCTCCTCCTCCTCCTCCTCCTGAGGCTCCTCCTCCTCCTCCTCCTCCTGTGGATCTCCCAGAGGTTTTCTGCCCATTGTTTGGTTTGGCTTCTGAGGGGGAGGAGGAAGGACAGAGTGGTGTCAATATGTCATTAAGTAGTATTCAGAGTGGAGAGAAGCTAAGGAGGAGGAGGAGGAGGAGGATACCTTTGGCTGCTTCAGTGCTAGGTGGCGTCTTCTTGCCGTCAGGGAAGTACTTCTCAAACCCTGACACAGAAAGAGACCCAGCTTAACCCCAGGAAAGACGACAATGGCGACTAGTGTAGTCATAGCAACAGCCATGTGCAGGCAGACACACAGGTATTGCTGTCTATCCCCCGGGTGTCTAACCCCCCGGGTGTCTAGCCCCCCCGGGTGTCTAGCCCCCCGGGTGTCTAGCCCCCCCGGGTGTCTAGCCCCCCGGGTGTCTAGCCCCCGGGTGTCTAGCCCCCCGGGTGTCTAGCCCCCCGGGTGTCTAGCCCCCCCGGGTGTCTAGCCCCCCGGGTGTCTAGCCCCCCCGGGTGTCTAGCCCCCCCGGGTGTCTAGCCCCCCGGGTGTCTAGCCCCCCGGGTGTCTAACCCCCCGGGTGTCTAGCCCCCCCGGGTGTCTAGCCCCCCGGGTGTCTAACCCCCCGGGTGTCTAGCCCCCCGGGTGTCTAGCCCCCCGGGTGTCTAACCCCCCGGGTGTCTAGCCCC
>JAOPHQ010001280.1:0-39563 GCA_030340625.1 Merluccius polli | reverse complement strand
GTTGTTGTTGTTGTTTCTCTCTCTCTCTCTCTCTCTCTCTCTCTCTCTCTCTCTCTCTCTCTATCTCTGACAGTACTGCTGCCCTAGTAAAGATTGTTGGGTTTCTTTAGCTTTTTTTCCCCCACCTCTCTGCAGGCAGAACACAAAGACATGACATATTAAAATGGGCGGTAAAGTGTAGACAGGACCAGACATAACACTGTGGTAACCGATTGACTGGTGTGCAAATGTGCATCTAAGCAAATGTGCTGCAGGCCAACGGGTGATTAATAAGAAATGAGTTTGAAGCTCGCCACCAATTATTCGCTAATCGTTTTGAGACTAAACAACGAGATTGATGCCGGTCCCTCGAGTGCTTTGTCTTCAACTGCAATTCCCACAATTCCACTAGAAATATCCATAACACACTCTGGGTTGTTATTATTGTTGTTGTGCTGGTGTCTGTGACCGTGTTTTCCCTCCTCCCCATTGATCAGACGCGTCCTTAGGGTTTCCACTCCCAACCGACTCCTATTTCCATAGTAACCGCACTCGCAGATACCGGCCTGTTAACGTTCAGTCTGTTACCGTGGTAACTCTCTTTGTTGTATGTCAACGACATCACTTCCTGAGCCTCGTTTCACCCCTCGCTGACTTCACGATGCATCAAGGGTCTGACGTAGGTAGGTAGGATTAGAGAGTCGGAAAGACAAAGAAGCAGAAAAGAGAAGAGAGCAGGATTTTGAAAATAATTAGGGAGGAGATGCCCTGGTTGGTCAGGAATTAGCCAGCGGTGCTGTAAATGGTCTGAGGCAGGCCCATTCAACCAGAACAGATATTCTCACAGAGCATTTCACTCATAGCTGATGGGTGGTTTTGGCATTTCTAACTAATAACACTCAAAGTATAGCACCTTTAAGGTGAATTTCAAACACATTAGGAGCAGGAGTCATTAGGAGCAGCTCGGGGTTAGCGGGCGTCTTGCCCAAGGATGCCTACAGGTAGACTGTGGACCTTTGGGTTCAAACCCAGAACCATTCATCTGGAAGTCAAACACTGTTACGTTTACCACTAGACTTTTCTTGCCATAATATATAGGTTGAAGGCTTGAGAAATGACTTAGTCCTAATTTAGGATTAAAATATTAAAACCAAACCAAAACTCTGCGACTTGTTCTCTGACATCGTCTCCAAAGCTTGGCGGGAACATCAATCACAGCTTCCTACAGTGTTATCCTATTTTCGCTGTGGTCTGTAAAGCAGAAGCAGAGAGATGAGGTGTTACTATTGAGAAATGAAGAAAGATCAGACGTGTCCCTGAGATGAAGAGTGACAGATCATAAGAGGCCGACGGACGGATGATCAAGCGATAGAACGGAGAGCAGGATATCGGAAAGAGAGGAAGAGGAAAAGATCGTCTGCCGGCCGACCAGATGGGACACGTATCTCACCTGTTAATATGCAAAACAATGTTGTTTTCTTATTCCTCTGCCTCACTCACATTGTGTCTGCATGGCATGCAGGTCAACACACTGTATAATATATACTTGATATATTATATATACAACGTCTCTTTGTATTATGTACATAATATATGCACTTACCCCCTCTGTGTATTATACTATGTACACTAACCCACTCTCTGTGTAATCTATACACTAACCACTCACTCCAGCAGTGACTGTGTGCCATGATGTGTACAGTCCATTGTAATGGGGTTTATTTTGGCCAGGAAAGTACAAGAACCTGTTGCTGTTCCCTACCAGACTCAGAGGAAATATCTTAACTTATACTGTGGCCCGGGTGGATACTCGATTCTGATTGGCTGGAGAGGTGTACATTATTTTTCGATAACATGCAAGGCTATGACTAAACATAACATAACATAATGTTAATAACTGTCAATTTGGACCGGACTGGTGGGATTACGTTTAGAAAGTTTCCCTGTTGCCAGGTCGTTACTAAGGTCGTCTCTATTTACTGGAATAATAAGGTAACGTTACCATGTCGTTACTAAGATCGTCTCTATTTACCGGAGTAATAAGGTAACGTTACCATGTCGTTACTAAGATCGTCTCTATTTACCGGAGTAATAAGGTAACGTTGTCATGTCGTTACTAAGGTTGTCTTTATTTACTGTAGTAATAAGGTAACGTTTCCAGGTCGTTACTAAGATCGTCTCTATTTACTGGAGTAATAACGTAATGTCCGCATTCCATATGAATCTCATGTTAACTGACATTAGGCATTAGTCAGACCCAGGCATTAGTCAGACCCATATATTTCTCCAGTCATTTGCCGTTTGTGTCCAGGAACACAAAAAGTAATGTGAGCTATAAGTTGTAATTTTGAGACAGAATTACCACAAAATAAAAGATTTGCAAGTGGCCATGGTATAAGCGGGATAATCCACTCTCTGAGTTGTGCATGTATCAAAAAATAATGCACTTCACGGAGGCAAACCCTTCTTAGCCCTCACATTGTCATTTTTCGACACATGCACACCTCGTTGTGGATTATCCCTCACATATCCCTCCTTTAGCGCACTGGATTCTGCTTCCAACACGTCTTCCCTTCCTCTTCCAAAGAAAAAGGAAAGAAAGAAAGAGAGAATATCCAGGGATTTTTTTTTTTAACAAACAACATCCAAACATATACATCAGACTCAACTTTGCCTCCTCGCCGTGTCAGTGAGCGGGATTGTCTCCCGTGCGGTTTCCCGGGGAACTTAATAGGAAGCTGTTTGTCATGCGATAACCCCAGCAGCGCGCAGCGTCTCACTGCCCTCGTCTGGGAACAACATGGCTCATCTTCAGATTTCCTCAGCTCTCCATCGAAGCTTACAGTTACAAATGACCCGGCTCCCGCCGCGGCCGCTGATTGCAGTATTGTAATCACTCAGTTCTCGGCGTGCCACTCCACGCGCCGTGCGCTACTTCACACGCTGAACTGTGCCATTGTGCTTTAAAACCCCCCCTTCAATGTGTGCTCACTCTGACCTGCGCTGTGTGTTGTTTTGTCGGTTTGGTTGTTGTTGGTTTTGGTTTGTTTTATTTCTAATAATTATATTCTGGGGGGGATTTCCATTTCTTTCCGATGCTTATTGTGACTGTGCGCGACCGGTTGCCCCCGGGGGGCTGCTTTCCAGGCGGCACGCTGTTTTTATTACCCTGAATACACTTTCATGTGGCCCTATGAATTTCAAAAGCAATATTCAGACAGCGGGACGATATTGCAGGCGTAGCCTTCCTAGATTAAAGTCTAACACAGAAGTCAACCAGTAGCTACTGTTTATTACAAGAAATATGCTGAACGTCATTTAGAGAATCCCTAAGAAAATGTAATGTATGAAATGTGAATTAAGCAAAAACAAAACCACGCTGAACGACCCCTGTGAATTCAGTACGCCTCATTGGTATTTTTTTTATAAGATATGCTTTCCCTAACCTGTTATTCAGGACTGTAAATAACAGATCTATTGCTAACAGCTCGGGAGATTTTCCAGCCGTTATTTCCCCCCCTCTTCCTCTCAGCCTTGTGGTTTTGTAAAGCAGACTGAAGTCTCTCGACGATAACAAACAGCAAGGAAGATCATGAAATAATAAAAGCTGAGCCAAGCCTGTGCGTATGGACTCAGCTGTATGTCACAGGTGTCGCGGTAGAGAACTGGGCACAGGCTGAAATTATCGCTGTAACAGCTCTAATGGGATTTTAATACTCTGATAATTAGGGGCGGCTGATAATTTATGTTTGAAAGTAATTTCGTGTTTTGAATCACTGATGATGAGACGATAGGACCTGAAACACTGGAATAGGTGATAAACAGGAAATCAATAATAGCCTACTGTGAAAGCTCTAAATTAACCAGATTTTAAGCTAAATGGAAAAGTGTTTAATATGTTTTGCCTCTCAGGTCTTTTCCTGTCTCTACGTATTTGTTTGTATGAGGATAAAGTCATCATGCCCAAGCCTGCGTTTGTTAATGTTTTATTCTTCTTATCGTGGCCTTGCTACATTCACCCAGTTAGCTTTCATAATATTTCCCTGACCCATACTAACTCATTAACCCTATGCCACATAACTCCAGCAATGGAAAATCACAGGCTTTAAACGAACATTATTCCTCTTCCAGAGAGCCGAACAGCTTCTCTAGCCTTTGGTTTTAGGGTGTGGCTAGCATGAACCTGCGCACACTAATGGCAGTTTACCATTCGCGAGTCATTCTGCTCCACATATAGCACTCAAGAAGCAGATGTTTTTCTTATCATTTGAGTATAAGCTAAGATGCCCACTTTAGCCTGGAGAAGTGGCGCTAATCTTGTTATTGCCTGGGGTCCAATAAGGAGAACTCATGCATGCTAACACCCAGCGGGGCACTGGGCTTCACTAACCCGTTAGCATGCACTGCATTGCTAATCAAACACGCTTGTTTATGGTGCTGGTCCCGGTAATTAAGTCTTATAGCTTGGATAATTATATATATAACACAAATGAAAATAATAGCATCTATTAGTGTTGATTTCCAGTGAGATTGAGGACAAGTCTCTTTGAGGAGCAGTTCTGAAACTGTATTCTGTTGGAAAGGGTCTGCTCTTCCATGATTTAGTAAACAAACATGCATATGCGAGTTTCACCAAAACCGTGTTTAATTTAATTTCACATGTTTGCTTTCCAACATTACAGCATGCCATTTACAGAGCCAGTTGTTTTTTAATACCAGTTCATGTCGTTATGGATGCATGCAATACTAAAGGATTCCCTTTCTTACCTCTCATAAAAAACAAAGAAATAAAAACAAATTGCAAACATCCACCTCCTACTTTTTCACATAAATAACTCTTGGTTGTCCTATGTTTACAATTACATTTCTTTCCTGTTATTATTACCTGTTTATACCAATGGATGTATGTATTGTGAGAGGAGTAATAGGTTTTGGTTTTAATTTCAATTGTAAAAAGGTGATAATTGAGGTAATTCGATATGTTAACACAGTAAGCAGGAAGTCATTTAATTGAATGTTTATGGCCACTAAAGCCACAACGGAAAATGACAATAGAGAACAGCTTCCGCTACATGGGAAACAGCTCGATACGCTGTGCTTGTTGTGATGATTTGATCAAGCGTCATCATAATGCTTCTCGGCGACAGAAGACAGATGTTAATAATGCATCACAGCACTTTGCCATAATTATTTTATGAGTCGACTCATTGGAAAGAATACAAACAAACTAAAAAAAGAATTGATCCCAGCAGTTGGGAAATAGTTGGGCACAGAGACAGCAGTCACAATGTGTGTGCGTGTGTTGGTGTGTGCATGTGCGTGCATGCGGGTGTGGTGTGCGCGTGTGTGCATGCGGGTGCATGTGTGTGTGTATTCCTACGCATAAGTTTGATTTCAATCTCATCTCGCAGCAGCACTTTCTTACTAAACAGTTGATCTGCGGGCAGTGTGGTACAGTTGCGTAGGAATACGCAAGTTCTATGGTTGAGAAAATGTAGTGCCAAAGGAAAGGCTGACGGAAAGGTGGAGCGGTGAGAATATTACTTATATAGCGTAAAGTTTTTTTAGGTGAGCCTTTTTTTCAGGTGAGCCTTTTTTTAGGCAGCTAAAATACGTTTTGCTGCTGACTCTGTCTGTTCACAGCAGTACATTGCTTAGCGTCTGTGCTGGTACAGCTGTCTGCTTCTCCAAACTGGTGGCGCGCCGACCGCATCCTACTGTAGGTATTACACTGACTCTAGATAAGTACCTCATACAACCCCACTTCAAAAAACCACAACTATCCCTTTAAGGCAGGCCTGGGGAATCTGTTCCACAAAGGGCCGGTGTGGCTGCAGGTTTTTGTTCAAACCAACCAAGAGCACACCGTTTGACCAATCAGCTCTCTGAAGACTGAGATCAGTTGATTAAATGAGTCAAGTCTGGTGTGCTGCTGCTTGATTTGAACAAAAATCTGCAGCCACACCGGCCCTTTGTGGAACAGATTCCCCAGGCCTGCTTTAAGGGTTATGAAGCCCCTGCTTTAAGGGTTATAGGAAGTCCCTGTTTTAAGGGTTAGGAAGTCCCTGCTTTAAGGGTTAGGAAGCCCCTGCTTTAAGGGTTATGAAGCCCCTGCTTTAAGGGTTATGAAGCCCCTGCTTTAAGGGTTATGAAGCCCCTGCTTTAAGGGTTAGGAAGCCCCTGCTTTAAGGGTTATAGGAAGCCCCTGCTTTAAGGGTTAGGAAGCCCCTGCTTTAAGGGTTAAGAAGCCCCTGCTTTAAGGGTTAGGAAGCCCCTGCTTTAAGGGTTAGGAGGCCCCTGCTTTAAGGGTTATAGGAAGCCCCTGCTTTAAGGGTTTTGAAGCCCCTGCTTTAAGGGTTATAGGAAGCCCCTGCTTTAAGGGTTAGGAAGCCCCTGCTTTAAGGGTTAGGAAGCCCCTGCTTTAAGGGTTATAGGAAGCCCCTGCTTTAAGGGTTATGAAGCCCCTGCTTTAAGGGTTATAGGAAGCCCCTGCTTTAAGGGTTATGAAGCCCCTGCTTTAAGGGTTATGGGAAGCCCCTGCTTTAAGGGTTATAGGAAGCCCCTGCTTTAAGGGTTATAGGAAGCCCCTGCTTTAAGGGTTATAGGAAGCCCCTGCTTTAAGGGTTATGAAGCCCCTGCTTTAAGGGTTATGAAGCCCCTGCTTTAAGGGTTATAGGAAGCCCCTGCTTTAAGGGTTATAGGAAGCCCCTGCTTTAAGGGTTATGAAGCCCCTGCTTTAAGGGTTAGGAAGCCCCTGCTTTAAGGGTTAGGAAGCCCCTGCTTTAAGGGTTATAGGAAGCCCCTGCTTTAAGGGTTATAGGAAGCCCCTGCTTTAAGAGTTATGAAGCCCCTGCTTTAAGGGTTAGGAGGCCCCTTCTTTAAGGGTTATAGGAAGCCCCTGCTTTAAGGGTTATGAAGCCCCTGCTTTAAGGGTTATGAAGCCCCTGCTTTAAGGGTTATGAAGCCCCTGCTTTAAGGGTTATAGGAAGCCCCTGCTTTAAGGGTTAGTGGTGGTGAAATTATTGGTGAATCTCTGGTGACATCACCGTTCTCTCACTAAGTTTCATTGACCCACTAGTAGGCGATAATATGAGGATATTTGCAGTTTAAAATCAACTACGTCGTACAATTGATGCAAAGCTAAAAACTAAATGAGATGTGTTGAATGAGGAACACAGATAAACAGCTTAAAACAGGGGAGACATTTTCCCCACCAATGTTCAAAGAGAGCTAATAACATATTTCAGTGTAAGGTCCAGTGAACTAACTTGCGGACTAACTGTGGATGAAGTGGCAGCGCATTCGCCTTCGCCAGTTCTTTTACAATTTAAAGTTTAACTGTATCTCTATGTAGCTTGAGCTTGGGAGTACCCCAGACATTGTGGAGTAAGTCAACATAGCGTTTCTGTTTTCCGATGTTATGTTCATTTTAATTTGTAAAAAAAGGTTTGGCCGAGGGTGACTCACTATTTCACCGTCGGCCAAACCTTTTTTTTTTTCACAAATTCAAATTAACATAACCGTTTCTAATACGGATGTGATAATTGAAAATATATTATATTAAAACATCCTACCCTACATAATGTCTGCCCCTGTCTCCTCCTTAGGGAGGGACAATTCATTTAATTAGGCAATGCACATGCTTATTACCTGGGCTGACCACTGCACTCACAATCTATTATCCCAGCCATCCATGCTGTTCTGTTGGCTTCAGTATGCTACACATGAATGGGAGAGCTACAGCCTGGAGTAGATGTTGATACAGGAGGGTTTTGGTTGGATATTACTGGTCGGGCCCTGAGTTTAATTAAAAATAATTCCCATTAGATGGCAAGCGGCGCACCTATAGTTATCTCTCAATCTGGTCCCTTGTGTTGCTCTGCAGGGGATGTAGCAGGGCCTGTCATGAACACATCGCTGTCTGTACGTGTGATTCCTCTTCCTGAGAAAAGAGGAAATAATTTCCTGAAAAAAAACATCATTCAAACTGCTAAAATTAGAAGGAACTACTCTGTTAAATAATTCTTAAGGCTATTCTTATTTTAGACACATAATTAGCTTTTTATTCCAGGCTGCCAGTCGTTTTGCCTGAGTAAAACCGGGAAAATAAGTCAGATCCGGTTTCTTTCATGTAGCACGCAAGTTTCCTCCATCAATCTCAGCATACGTTTTGGTGTCGTTTTAGCCTTGTTAGCTTAACTATATATGCTGTGTATTTAATGTAAGAAAACAAATGTCTTTTGGTAAATCAACTTGACGATGAAATTTACATTTTGGGATAGAATTATATTAACATGTGACATTAGAAATACTAAACAATGTGTCTCTGTGTCGGCCTAATATTCAGCCATTTTGTCGTTGCAGTGCAGTGGTGGGACATCGAGAGCCTCTGCCCGACGACAGCAAAGACAACATCACCATCTTCACCCGCATCCTGGATCGACTGCTAGACGGCTACGACAACAGGCTCCGCCCCGGCCTCGGAGGTGAGCCACATCTCCAATCAAACCACCTGGTCTAGTGAGCCAATCAGAATTCAGAGGCTGAGCTAGACATCCAATTAACTATCTTTCTACCTGTATTAGTGAACCAATTAGACTTCAGCGTCTGAGCCAGACGTCCAATCAACAATCGCTCTACCTGTTCTAGTGAACCAATCAGAATACAGCATCTGAGCCAGACGTCCAATCAACAACCTCTCCATCTGATCTAGTGAAGCAATCAGAATTCAGCCTTGGCCATATTTTTAACACTTAATGCAGAGTTTTTGACATTTCAAAGTGTCAGAAATACGCTCTTAAATTGAAGACAAAATTATTATTTTTAATTTTAATGTTAGTATTATATTAGTAGTAGCAACAGTAGTAGTAGTAGTAGTAGTAGCAGTATCAGTAGAAGTAGTTGTAGTAGTAATAAATACTAGGAAAAATAAATAGTATCAGCAGTAGCAGTAGTAGCAGAAGTATAGCAGTAGGGGTTTTAGTAGCGATAGCAGTTTTGATTTAAAACTAATCAATAAAGAAAAGTCTGCCGTTTGGCAGCTGTTTTCAGAAGTCAGTGACCTCCACATCGATCTCCAGGCAGAGTGAGACCGCAGCCCAATGATCCATCAGTCTGATGCATCAGCTCGCATTCCTTTTGTTTGGTTGATGTGTTTTCACACTGAACCACCCAGTTTGAAGCATACACAGCAATCTAGTTCTTTCCATCATCCAATTGCACTGCATTTTGAGGCAATACTGTTTTTGATTATCAAATGGTTCACTGGCACTCCCTATGGAATATAATTGTGTATTATTTTATAATTATTTATAACTATATTAACATTATTATACCAACCGCTTCTTCTGCTCAATGTTCCCTTCTATTTTTGTTTGTTTTTGCTTTCACGCATCACTGCTAAATACAACATATTTACTAAATCATCAATACTGACAAGCATTTTACAGCTTGTCAACAATATTGTCATTATGTTTTTTTTATGAAACAAAACATTAAAGACCAAATCATTTGCATTAACTGGGGAAGGCAAACTGTGTTTTGCAAGTCATAAAGCAACAAGCAGGGCTATTCTTACCGTTTTACAGTCTAATTTAGAACAGGAGGTCATCTTAAAAAGCAGAGCTGTCTCTCAGTATAATACTTCTCGTCAGTGTTGTAAAGTAACAAAGTTAGTTTTGGAAGTACCTGTGCTTTACTTGAGTTTTTATATTTCTGTCGACTTTCACTTTTACATCATCACATTTTCAGTGGACTCAACGTTACTCACTACAAAATAAAATCTGAAAATAATGTTCTCATCATGCTAATGGGTTATCCTTACAGACTTCTGTACTTTGTATCGTATTGCAAATGCGTGCGAATAACTGCCAATCTCACTGAAGCTGAGGCACATCCAACCCACATTGCCCAAATTATATTCACTGGAAAATCACAACCGCATGTCTGCAAGCCACAGCGAAAGCAGCGGTATGAACACATCCTGCTCATCCTCTAGCTCACATGTATCAAACACAAGGCCGGGGGCCAAATCATGCCCTCGGCCAAATTCTATCCAACCTGCGCAATAATTTGAGTTTTCAATTAATTTTGGCACGGACCTTTAACTCCCTTTAAGTCCCAGCAAGCATTGCAAACGTGTTTCTATATGCGGGTGCTGTGTGCAGGATTGCCGCACCACCTTCCCTCTCACGGCCACATGAAAGCGTAGCTATATCCAAGGATACATACTCACCCTAACCCTACGCTATATCCAAGGATGCATATTAACCCTAACCCTACACTATATCCAATGATGCATACTTAGAGTATCAGGGCCACCAGCTAACTGGTTCAGCAACAAACCTGCTGTGGGGAATTCAGTTGGACTCCTGGTTTTCCATTGGCAACGTTGTAACCTCAAGCAGCAACTAGATTTATTGCAAATTGCCATGCAAACAACTGAGAAAAAATGACTGAGGGAATGCACCTCGGTCTGCTAAATGGCACATTTAGTTTTAAAAAGCTTCAGACGGACCTTAAGAGAAAGGAAAATTGTATGCACATAGCACCTCGTCAAAAGAAAAGTAGTAAATAAATTTAAAAAAGCCATTGTTTTTGATTAAATAGGTTTTCTGTATCACCTCCTGTGGTATTCATTATAAGATTATATATATATATATATATATTTACATATATTTACTATCTACTACTGCTCTAGCCTTATACTGCTAGTGGATGACTACCGAAGACAAACACCCGTGACCATAGTTACGGCAAATGTTTACTACTACTTTTTGACTTTTACTCAAGTGATTTTCTTACGGATGACTTTAACTTTTACCAGAGTCACTTTCAACTAAGACATCCATACTGTTACTCAAGTATGATTTTCTAGTACTTTATACACCACTGCTTCTCGTATAATATCCAACAGTTAACCTTAACCACAGTTGGATATCGCTGTCCACTTCATTTTATCCAAGAGTGTTTGCTGCCTTGGCTGTTTCTAAGTGAACTCACATTTTGTGCTTCATCGTGCGTAAAAAATCGGCAAAGAGCAAACTGCCATTTCCCTCGTTTGTTACGCCTGCCTCGCACAAACTCTCTTTTCTTATATCATTCCTGGAAGGTTTCATTCTTGCAAACAAGGAATATTCGAGGCGTTGTAAATAATGGGTCACAGCCTAGATCGATTTAAAAAAAGATTCAAAGTGGCATGTGCCCATCTTATCATCTCCCTCTGATCAGCTATTCCTCACCACCACCCCTCCTCCCACCAACCCCACATCCTCCGTTCCCTTTTGGCGCAAAGTCAGGCTTTAAACATATTTCCTACTGGAGCTAATTCACCCAACATTAAAGGGACTATATTCAACCTCAAATTGTCCCCCGCTGGGCTAAAAAAATGTTGCAATAGTTTCCTAGAACGTCGTCTAATAATAGTTTAATGTCTTTGTTTCTCTACATTACACACAAACGACTTCCTATCTACATCCATGTCGACATGCGCTTGCTCCGCCGCACCTGTCATTACCTTTCTGTCGCCTACACCGCACCACCTTGGCGTGGCAGTGGCGTGTTCATTAGAGCTGAATATGCATCCCATATTTAATAATGCATTCTGATTTGACTGCTAAATAAAAATATTCCCGAGGTCTCACGGAAGTATAGGACACATATCTGGAGCAACCACTTTGGATGAATAATGCATTTCTACTCACAAGAATAACAAGTTTTTGCTACTCCTTCATTGCAGGGGTTTTTCCCTGTGACTCGACTTGGCAATTACTTATTTTTCCCCCTTAACCGAGACGTGTTTCTGCCATACTTGCCAGGGAAGTGTGATGATTGCTGCAATGGTGTCTGGTCTTCTCTGCTGCCGATGTGTTAGTTAATGTAGTTCCAGTCCACAGACGTTACCGAAACATGCACACATGTTGCTCTTTTGGTGTCATTTTTGTTAGGATTTGCATTTTTGTTTGTAGTTATTGAAGAGGGGTTTCGTTGAGACTGTGTTTATTTACTTTTAATACATGCAGAATAGTTTTGTTGTACTGAAGACAACACAATTTGGGAGGTGAACAAATACAGAGAGCACTTTACTTTAAGCCTTTTTTCTTACAGAAGTTCGCTAAGAATGCATTTCCTGTTATCCAGGGGACCCCATTTTACCACCAGGTGGCATTTCAAAATCTACCCATTTGTGACATCACAAGTGGGAGTGTCCTGCCAGATGGTGGACACACACTGGGGTGGGTGGGGGCGATCTGTCAATCATACATCCCCCCCGCAACGAGAATTCAAGATAGTCATTTAGCCAACAGGAAAATAATTGATTATTCCTTATCACACCACAGCATGTGTTAATATCTTACATCTTAGTAAGTAAGGGCAGGGGGCTTTTCAATAATAACTAGAAGCCTTTTGAGAAAGATACTTTTCTCCAACCTGTGTATAGGATTATAGAGGCAGGGAGCTTCACCAACAAGAATATTTTCTGATAATAACTGAAAATAATAATAGCTGTCTATAATAATTGTCTATAATAACTGGCTCTATAATAACCGGTTCTATAATAATTGTCTATAATAACTGGTTCTATAATAACCGGTTCTATAACAACTCGAAGGCTGGCGCTCACACCTGAGCCTATGGGGCTCTGATGTGTTCTGACGGCTGGCCAATGGGAGAGCATCAGTAGCGGCGCTCGCTGTCGCCGCACGCCGTCTCCCGCAGAGCAGCCGCACAGCGGCAGGTGGTGCAGTCGATACTCAGCCACAGGTCAGCCAACACCATTCCCGCCACGTAGCCACAGGTCAGCTAACGCCATCCCCGCCACGGAGCTGCGGCAGGCCCGCCGCCCGCTCATTTGTCATGTGTTGCAGGCAAGAATACAGCTGTCCCTGTGAAATTCATATCAAGTAAAATGACGTTCTCTTTTGCTTGCTCTCTCTCTCTCTGGGGAGTGAAAAGACCTTCAAGATGTGTGGGTTTGTTGTTTTTTTGATTCTGTGTTTTTAATCTTGGATATCGATCATGGTCTACACCCAAAGCCCTTCAACACCGTCAGAAGGCTCTTGAAGACCTAGTCTCCTCTGGGAAGACCACCATTTGACTGATCTTACCTTTGTTGTTGCTGTTGATGCACTGTTTTAGTAGCACAACACTATGCTTTCGACTTGTGTTCGGTGGGTTTATTTTAAATATAATGTTGACTTATGAGCACAAGAGAAACATTTAAAAAATCCAATATAAAACAACAAAGCCTGACTCGAGTCCTGCATCCAATTCTGACTCGTTGGTTCGGCCGGTTGTGTTTGAAAATTCTGTCTGTCCGGCCACACTTAAATTCACAGTTGCTTTAGTATTTATTATATCCTTCAATAGTTCTCGTATTCACAAACTTGTAAGCCGTTCTTGCCACAAAAGATAAATCTAGCATGCAAAATGAACAATGCGAATAAAAAAGGACATTTTCTGCTAACGGCCAAGTGAGCAAGGTTAGCTACATCTTGTTGGTGTTTGTGTTTAAAAACTGAACAGCTGTGGATGTTTTGTTGTTTTCTCACTCCAACCTTTCCTGTTCTTCTTCTGTCTCCCGGTGCCATCAGAGAGCGTGACGGAGGTGAGGACCAACATCTACGTCACCAGTTTTGGACCGGTGTCCGATACAGACATGGTGAGCTCTCTGTGTGACTCTCTCTCTTTCTGTCTCTCTCTCCTTCTGTCTCTCTCTCCTTCTCTTTTCGTCCAGCTTCCTACTGATTGACTCATACTGTGTAGGCCTGTGCACATTTTCTGTATACCGTTTGTATTTTTTACAATTATTTGTTTACTGTCCTGTACTTTCTGCTGTGTCAACCAAATTTCGCAACTGGGATTTACAAAATACTATCTTATCTTAGAGAGCAAGACTTAAAAATATACTCCAAAAACGTCCCATCCCTCTCTGCTTTCTCCCTCCCTCCCTCCCTCCCTCTCTATGTTTCCCCGCAATTGAGAAGGGTTGCAGTCACCCACCTGTGGTGGAGCCAACGCTGTGTGTGCACATGTGATTGATAGACACGATGGATATCGTGAACCCCACTAATCAGGGACGAGGTTGCCCTGATAGGTCACAAATGAGTCTAAAATCGAAATTGGCTCTCATGCAGGTGCGCAGTCGACCAGAGCAGATGTTCTCACAGAGCATTTGACTCACTAATACCTGACAAATGGCTATGGCATTTCTAGCAAATTACACTCAAAATATAGCTCTTAAATCTTACCCACAGCACCTTTAACTTATTTCAAATCATTCTTTCGACCTGCTCAAAATGTTTGATTGCCTTGCCATTTTTAAACCACAGACCGGGTGATTTAGAGGAAAATACAATCCCACGCGGTGAGCTGGGGGTGGATGGGCAGCACCTCTTTAAACACTCATAGCGTATAACTCATAACTTGAAACGCTTCTGAAGGAAAGTGGGGGACCGCAGTGGAAAAAGGTTTGAGGTAAGCGTTATGTCGAAATGCAAGAGGCTGTGGTTCTGATAAATAGGCGTATGAATCAGGACTATCAGCACATTATATGGATCGGATGGTGACTCCAGCAGTATTGCTGTAGTGATATCTGTATCGATTATGAAGAGTGGATCATCTCGAGTCATTACAGCGTAATCAGAACCGCTTCTGGAGAATGTTTCAGTGGTTTATGTCTCGGCCTGTTTAGGAGTCTTCCCACAGAACAGAGGAAGAACCGATGACACTGTTCCTGCTGTATTGACTGAGGCGTCTACATTTATCTACTGTCTTCCCAGATAAATGTTATTGTATTTCAATCAATAAGCTGTTACATTAGGGGGGAGTTTACAATGGAGAATGAACAAAGACATGAATTACCTGCATGGGTAAACATGGAAGGTAATGATGTGTATATATCCAACTCATAGCGAAGCACTTAGCACCCATAGGCTAGTCATCATTAAAAGCGGTTTACCAATAAAAACATATTTAGTGAGTGATAGAGTCTAACACTCATTCACAGATTGTTACGGCTGTATGTGTAACCACTATATATAAACCGGTGACCGTTTGCATAAATTGACGTTAAACATAGACGTGAAAACTTTACAATCTTCACCATCTCCACTCAGCCGAGATGACACGATATCAAGAGAAGGCCAACATAGGGCGGGGCAATATATCGCTATTATATCAATATCGTGATATGAGAATGGATAACTTCTTAGAATTTGGATATCGTAATATCATGATACGTCATAAGTGTTGTCTTTTCCTTGTTTGAAAGGCTGCATTGCAGTAAAGTGATGAAAACAATAAGAAAACACTCACTACTTTTCATGTGTCAAGTATTTAATTGACACAGGAGTATACAAATTAGGTTTTACCATGTGGTTATTTTATTTATTAAAATACCAGAAAACATGCTATATTGTGATATACTGTATATCGTTATATATTTCATATTATACATATTTATATATATATATATATATATATATATATATATATATATATATATATATATATATATATATATTAGTGCTGGCCAAATTATCGCGTTTTTAACACGTTAACGCATTAAGTAATTAACGGCGCTATTATATTTAACGCAATTAACGAAAAAAGGAAGGAAAAAAAAGTGTTTCGCCTAGTATTGATTAAACTTTGAGGCCTCCGTACTTGTCAACAACATTGCATTGCTTCCTGCTCTGAAACCAATCACAGCGATTGGAAGGCGGGTGTTGAGGATAACTGCTTTGTGATTCGTTTACACTTGTGTCTTTCAACCACCGGGCAACCAATAACAGATTAGAGACAATGCTCCACCGGTTTAGAGACTAGGAAGAAGCATGGAGCGAAAATCGGTACTAAATGAACATTTCATTTTTAAAAAGCTTTCGGATGGCACATTAGACCAAACCAAAGTTATTTGTATCCACTGTCAGGCAGAATGGGGTGCCGTTGCGCGATTGTCAACGGGGGGCGCAATCACAACACACCCCGGACCGACGATCGACGGTGGCGGGGGGGGGGATTTCCGGGAGATTGTACATGATTCGCTTACATCAGGGAGACGCTATTGATTTGCGGGAGACTCCCAGAACTTCCGGGAGACTTGGGATGTCTGACAATGCACTTGCCAAATGTAGAATAGTCGTGATTAACATGTTGAGTCCTCTCAACATGTTAATCTGCTTGTATGTCTTAGTGACTGGCTTGGTGCAAAGGAAGAAGAATAGGTTTGCCAAAGAAAAATGCAGTACATAAAACATGTACAGTCTAAAATAACCTACTGCAAAGTAAATGCTGTTATTGTTGTTTTGTTGTTCTTGGTTCAAGGATCACCCACTGGGACACTGATGCCACATTCTGATAAATAAAAGCCTTTGGATGCTTATAATATTTCTCTTCAATTCCCTATAACACAATACATCTATACAATACAATATTTCTATACTTAATCATAGACATTTAAGCAACAAAAAAATTGCGATTAATCGTGCGATTAACTACGTAAATCATGTGATTAATCACGATTAAAAAATGTAATCGATGGCCACCACTAATATATATATATATATATATATATATATATATATATAAACATCGGGAAAAAATATGATGGCCATATCGCCCAGCCCTAGGCCAACATTAACGATAAAATGACATACCAGGTTTTTTTAACTGGCTGTTGGGTTAAGATGCTTTGTCATAGGCGTCACGTGATCACCTGCACAGCCTCTGTATAAAACATGGAGACCAGCCTGTCTCAGCGGTCTCTGAGGCTGAACTCTACAGAGGCCTGTCCTTTATAGCGCACATGTTAGCAGACAAACTCTGTCATGTGTCTTTGTGACCTTTGCACATTCAGACATTCATAAGCATGTTTGTTTGTTGTTTGTTTCCCTGGCGGGCATTTTTTATGAATACATTCGCCGTGTCAATTATTTAATGTTACACAACAGGTCAGAAAGCACATTGCAGTCAATACAGAAGTACATTTAGTACAATGTCAGTACAAGCACAAAGTAAACATTTTTCACTCCAGTATGAAAAAAGAGAAAGGATGTTTTTTGCTGCAATATTTGCCACATAGTTTGTTCGCTAGTAGCTGCATTCGTGTTGGAATAACAACTTATTTTCCTTTTCCTGTCATATCATATCTGTATTTTTATCCAGAAAGAGGACAATGTGAGGCCATGTCATTATTTTATTTGCCTGTTTGCAGCACGGTCCAATCTCCCGTCTCCACTCAGCACCAAATTGTCCCCCCCCCCCCCCCCCCCCCCGAGGGAAGGGAGGGGAGGCAGACGGCCACTGTGCATCCCAGTTTGTCAAAGCTGCCACTGCCCCTGTCCTCCGCTATTACCCAGAGAAAAAGTTTTCTCCAGTCTCTCGGTGCCATAGTCCAACTGTGTGTGTGTGTGTGTGTGTGTGTGTGTGTGTGTAATTGGAGTTGGTTTGTTACCATGGTTACAGTGTATGACAGCAGTCTTTACAATCATTACAATCACTGGGATTGTTAGGACCAGCATTGAGTACTATGTTTAACACAAATGTCAATATTTATACATATTGACATTTATACATTTATACATACATGTATACATTATTTATACAATATTTAACAGAGGAAGAACCGATGACACTGTTCCTGCTGTATTGACTGAGGTGTCTACATTTATCTACTGTCTTCCCAGATAAATGTCCTCTTTATACAATATTTATATACATATATAAGCAGTATGATCCAACAATATGAATATTCAGAATACATTTTAAGCACAGCAAAACATTTTTTTTGCCCTTGTCCCGTTGTGTCAGGAATGCTAACAACTAGCATTAAGTAAGTCTATAATAAGTTAGCCTAGCGGTCCCCCTCCGCATTCTGTCCTTTTTCTGTATAAATAGAAGAGAAACGCTAGCATTTTGCATCCATTACGTCGGCCTCTCCACGGGATACAAACCCAAGTTGTTTTTATGGAGAACAAAGTAGGCCATGGAGGGAGGGGGGGGGTGGGGGGGGGTTCAAATTAAAATGATTTTCCTGGTGCTCCTGGTAGCTCTCTGGAGACGTCATTTGATGTCCTCAAAATGGCGGGGGGAAAAAATTATAATCTCAATAAACTGCTTATTTTTCCCTCCATTCAGGTCAAAAGCGTGCCATTGTTACAAGTTATGACTCATGTAGGAGGAAGCGGAATACATTTGGAAATGTGAACAGAGGACAGCCGTTTCCCTGCATACTGAATGTCTGTTTGTTGCCTTAGTTACACACCATTAAGTGCGCCTTAAACTCCCCCTGTGCCGACGTGTCTCCCTCATAAATATTTTTCCTCGGGTTTCTCAATTATTTAACTATACCTTCCCTAGGAATGAGGACTTGGCTGTCCCCCCCCTGGTAAATCAGCATGTTCTCGAGTGCGGCTCCACGGTCGCACGCTCTGCTGTTTCAGGGGAAGGGAGTGTTACCAATTTCACAACCCGCACGCAATTATGTCTGCGATGTCGCCGTGCTTGTCGTCGTTGTCGGGGGGGCAACGATCAGCCCCGACTGTCCACGTCCACGCAGACATTTGTTAATGCTGTAAAAGTTATGAGTATTGAGTTCATTGAGTTAGTTGTTTTTAGGGACTACTGATTTGTGTTTTTGAAAGCCTCACCACCTCATACCTCGTACAGTAACTGGCAAATTGTGTTGCATGTGTTAAAATTGAGTTGCTATTTTTTTTTCGGTTTCTGGAGTGTACCGGACAAGTTGTTGGAGCGTAAACCAATCTCCAGCCCGCCGAGTGTTGTCAGGCCCGGAGGCGGACGCGCTACAGGAGACAGCAGATAATAAAATACAAACATAAAGCGAACATTTTCCCTGTGAATCTTAACACAGGTGACGTTCCCCGGCTGGGTTAAACACCACCAGGGGGAACAAACACGAGACAAAGTCATTAACAAAGCAAGCAAAAATAAAGCATTAATCAACTCCGGCTGATTACATTTACATTTTCAGAAACCTGTTATCTGTATTATTTACCTGTAAGAGTCATATTTAATGAATCTCGCCTTCATTGTGAGTCTAGTGGGATTTAGGCAGCAGGATAATCTAGTGGTTCGGGTGTTTTACTCCCAGGCGAAAAGGTTCTGGGTTCAATACCCAAAGTTTGCGCCCATAGGAATCCTTAAACACGGGCCGTAAACCTGCTCCTTAATGACATGCATCTGTATTCACTGCAAGTCTCCTTGGAGTGGGAGTAAGTAGTCGGGAGTGGTTCATTGTGTGTGTTTGTTTCATGTGGGTTATTTTATGGCGTCGTTGGTGTCATTTAAAAAGAAATGTGCCGGGTTCCTGTTGTTCACATCATTTTTTTATTCAGCGTGTCCGGGAAAAAAAATACAAGTTTGTAGAGCGAGGAAGTTTGTGTCGTCTGACAGACTGGAACTTTTTTATCCGGTACGGCTCACTGCCTCCACACCGTCCCCATGACGACTAGCTGGGAACTGGTTTGGGCTTATGTTTTGAGCAACATACAACTGTAGACTTCAAAATACATATTTATCTTTGTCATGTACATGTAATCATTCCTGTTTTGGTGGGATATATATATTTTTTTCTTCTTTCAGGTACATGTCATTGAGGAGCAGGTAGCAGTTAGGGCTTCTTGCTCAAGGGTGGCTACAGCTAGGCTGTGGACATTGGGGATCGAACCCAGAACCTTTCAGTGAGGAGTAACACCCGAACACCCTAACCGCTAGATCAGGGTTTTCCAACAGTGTGTCTCATGTACCCCCACAGCCTCATTAGTGCAGTCCCCCTTCATCCACAGCAAACCACAAATGTTTTCCTTTGAACTAATATTATCCAATTATCATTTATCATCAGTATTATTATTGTAGCAGCATCGGCGTTTAAAAAGGAAGATGCCGAGGCGTACTGTTATTTCTGGTATTCACTTCATTGCTCAGCAAAAAATCAACATATTTAATATTTAAATAATTCAAGAAATATTTGCCATTGTAATTTTTGTTTTGTACAACAAATGGAAATCTTTATCTAATACCCCCTGGAACAAGCTGGTTCCCCTGGTAGGAGTCACAACATACTGCCTCTAGTGAAACGCCAAAGTCACTGGCACATGACCTGCCTGTAAATACTCCCAAATGCAATTCAATCCCATCTACTTCCATCCTGAGTAGTCTTGGCAAACTCCATCCTAGAAAGTTACGCTACTTACAAAGTCCCACCACTCGGAGATTCGAGTGGACTGCTCGGCGCAGATTGCGATGCTTTCCCCCTCGCCCTTCCCAGTTGCAATGTGCCGCTGCCATACTTTATGTGCACACTGCAGTAGTAGCTCTCAGTGCTTTGATATTTGATTTTTCCTCTCTTTGTTTTCGTCTGACAGCTAAGACTTCAGATTGCTCCGTATGCCTCCCTTTTGTTCCTCTGTGACAGGAAGCCGCGAGCAACGCTATTGCCTTCCAAGAAAGCCACTGATGCTATCTGGGTTCAAACTGCGCTTTGGTTTCCTGTGTTTTCACTGCCGTTTGAAAATCCATTATCCTGTAAGTTGACTCCCAGACAATGAAGAATGAGAATAAAACTTTAACAGCAACTTCAACAGTGCAACATTGTTTAACAACATTAGGCCTGCTAAACTGTTTGAAGAAAAATGACAGACCTGCTATATACAGACTCCAAAGTGTGTTGCAGTGATTTCAGATACAGACTGCGGACACTGGGAATCGAGACCCAATGCCTTTTGGCTGGGAGTAGCACAGCCGAGCTACGACGCTATTGCTGGTTATTACGCTGCACACCGTTCATCAGATGCCTGAACCGATTTGTATTGAATTAATTAATTAAGTTTGCATTAAGGAAGAATATGAGAATGTTCATCGGGAAATCAGAACCACTTTTACCGAGTCAAGAAACCTGCCTTAAATTGAGCAGAAACGTGGAAGATGCACAGAATTATAGCTTAAGGTATCTAATTACGCAGTGAACAAGGATGAGATTACTATTCATGGCGGTGCCAGATAGTTATGAAGTCATTCAGGTGATGTGAATGTCTTATTAAGATGAGTTTAAATGAAGTGTCATTTTCTATTCTCATTCACCTACTGGGGATGGGGGGGTGATAGTCAAACTCCACCTCTCTGGGTTTCATTAGGGAGTCTGTTGGAGCGATGGTCTGCTGGCTCCTCTCTCCAAGGAAAATCAATCATTGTGTCCCTGAAGCACCGCTGGGTCCCACGGTCCCAATGAGCTGACCCCTGGTCACTTGATCCTTGGCTGCCCTCCATTCTGCCCGCTCGCTGAAAATGCCACCATTTGCAGTACTGTCCTCGCTGCTCTTTTAAAATGATAAACTGTACCGTTGTTCCATCTCATTTCCTCATCACACCCCGTGCAAATACGCAACGAAGCACACCAAAGTAAAATAAAACAAACTGATTTACTCTGGTTTCCCTCGCCCTCGTATACCACACCTGCTACGGCCCAACACGCAGCTGGCTAGCACACAGCTAGTTAGGACAGGTCAGGTTATCCATCATCCTTGAAAAGGGCCTGGATGTTACCACCGGGTGTCATGTTTCTATGCCATTAGCCATTTAAGAAGCCATCTGTTTGTGACATCCAAGTGGCGAGTGTGTCCCACTTTGATTGACAGATCAACTCCAGTCTACAAGTTGATACACTCAACCAATCAACTCAAATTGTGACGTCACAAAGGGATGGATTTTGAAGTGGCTCATCAACATGACACCTAAAGAGGGGCTCTTTAAAAAGAGACCATTGTCATGATAGCACCATGTAATTACGTAGGCAGTACATGCATGGAATTACTGTCAATCATAGAATTGCCATCAATCTAGCTCTGCCCTACACGATATGACACTAGAGGCAAGATGGGCATTGATGAACGCAGTTTAAAAATATATTAATAGATTTTGAAATGACAATGTAGCTTGCTCAAGGATATTCATTTCGAGACAGTTGGTAATTAGTCTGGTGTATCTGATAGGCTGTGATGAGACCTCGCTAGGCGGGGGTCTTTCGATTTAATACCATAAGCAGGCACGACTGATCATAAACAATAGGCCGTCAATACAATATAGAATGATTCCTCATTTAAATAGCCTGCTTTGGATAGATTAGATCTTAAAAAACACATAGTAAACCATCTATTGCCCAATATTTTACTACAGTACAACATTTACCATGATAAATAGGCAAAACGTAAATATGTCCCCTTTTTTCAGAAGTAACATTTTCTTGATATGTGGACCACCAAACTACTAACATCCCTGCATTTCATTTCAGAAATCGGGTTCACCTTAAGGTTGTGGTGTAGGTAACACCAGAGCTATAGCTAGTCTCACCTGCATAGGTGCCAGTGCACTGCAGTCCAAGAAGAGCAGTTTTAAAATGCAAACGCAGCCCCCCCCTCCCCCCAGCAAATCCTAGGAGCCAAGGTACCACAGAGGAATAAGTCAAGACATGTATGCGGTAATCAGAACAATTTACTTAGAAACACAAATGAGAAAATCACATTACACAACATTCATATCCCACCCAAATAAGGACAGAGGTCATTTAAAAAAGAAAAATGTAAACGCATGCATGGAGAGCGCTAATGTAGCGCAGCATCCCGTGTCCGGGCTCCAGGCTTTGGTTCAGCCAGCTCACCGTCAAGACAACTCCTTGACCTTTCTAAGCAACCGCATTAGATAAGGAAGAGAAGACCCTATATGAATAAAATAAGAATTAGATTTAAGATTTGTTCAGGTGTACAATCAATTCACATCACCCATATCCATCCTCTTTTCCACTTACCTGTGTGTAGGATTTCAGGGGCAATGGGGCAAGTAGGGCAACCTACAACTGCGTCGCCCCCGGCAACGCAGTTGTAGGTTGCATAGACCTTATTTACCTTGCAGCCAAGCTGGCGGGTCGAGTCAGGGAAACTTACTGTACTTCGGGGAACCACAGGACAACAAGGGATTATTTTTAGTTCTGCATTTCCCCACCCAGGTCACATTTTGCATGCTTTGAGTTGCCATGGTTTCCCCCCAAAGAGTCGGGGAGGTTTTGAATAAAGGTCTATTGCACCTCACATCCATTTGGGCTACGCACATCACCCGCAGGCCTGGCTCCGGGGCTTGGTCTCGGCGGCCGTGTAGCGGGCAGGGTGAACTTGTGTTTATCATTTAAACATTGTAGAGGGTGTCGGAGCGAGCGTCTGGTCAAAGTCAGAACAGAGCAGAAATATTCTCGGTGCACAAGTACACCAACAGCGTTTGAACAGTCTGTGCTTGCAGTTTATTCTGCCCAAACAGCTGTTTGTCCCAGGTTTATATAGTACACCACATCGCACAGAAGGCACGATATGCTGAGATGAGGGAATGAAGTGTCATTTTAATTAATGACACATTTTAATAAGGAAAATAGGCTCTCCTGGTAAGCCAACACACTCATCCACACAGTCAAAAAGGAAAAACTTTGCACAGAAGAAAAAAGTAAACGGCGAACCAACTTCCAAATAAACCCAATACACATTCCTTGTTACCATCCATGAAGCATATTCACTTCATTGTTAATAAAATATATTTATATTACAAGTATTATTTGAATTGGACTGCTTACTCACCCTTCTCTTTAGCTACTTCTCTCCCAGGAGCAGTTGTTTGTTGGGCCGGCTGCAGGTGTACGCCATTAACAATAATGACAGTTTGGAAGGAGGGACTTGGCAGAATTAGCTTGTCATTGGCTGATAGTGTTTATAATGAAATGAGTCCCAAATAGATGATGCACATACGTAATAGTGCCATTGGGTTACACCAAGGAAAACAGATTTTAAAACTGTTCTTTATATGTTGTAAAGCAATTATCATTTTCACCCAATAGCCATTTTAGGACAAAATACACAAATGTCCTCCTAGCATCCTTGCCAAGCTCTTGACTATTTTATGCAATATGATGCCAATAAAACACAGGATGATGTACCGCAGGAACATCAAGCTAATGCCCCGTTCAGCTCTCACCTCCCATGCACCGCTGGCTCTGCAGCCGCGCAGTTCTTTGATGGCACAAAAAATCTCCATGTGATTCAATCACTTTAGATGAAAGGGGATCTGGTTAATACCGCTTCTGGCGTCCACTAAACACCGGAGAGGAGCGAGGGTCCCGGAACGGGGGGGGAAAAAAATACAAGAAAAAAGACGATAAAAGTGAAGAATTGGCCACGGGAGAGAAAGGCAATTAAAGAGGCAGAGTATCCGCAGAAAGAGAACGGGGGAGAAAGGATAGCCTTACTTTTTTCTTTAATTAGCAACGTTCCTGCTATCGCTTTGTCTCTGCGGTGGAGAGCTATACATTTGGGAGCCTATAGTTGCGGTGACCGGTCCGGTGTAAGGGGAAGACAGACTGGATGTCTTTGTGATTATGTGTCTGTAGGACTGTAATGAGTTGCCACAGGTCAATGCTGCGGTCAATGTTGTGCTGTTCCAAGAGTCCTCCCTATTGACGTTCCTCCATGTTGGCTGTAGGACTACATTTGGCTCTTGCAGAGTTCAATAGATGTGATGTGGAGAGAGAGGGGGGGGGGGTGGTACACACACATACACACACACACACAAAAACATCCCTCTGTGATTCACAATTTTAGAGCGGCTTTCGCTCAGAGCATGGCCACCTCTGATTTAAGAAGTCCATTAAAATGTGTTTTTATCCATTTTCGCGGTATACTTGTTGTGTCTCGAAGGACCGAAGTCGTACTCACACACCAAAAAGCACACAATAACGAAAGTTTCACTCGCTTAGAATTGCTGATAGCCATTATAAATTGATTTGAAATAAAGATGCTTTCACAGCTCTACGGAGAGTTGTGGTAGCCACTGCATCGTTCGTCTTTCCTCCTCCATCTCACTGTCTTTCTCACTCTCTGTCTCCATCTCTCACTGTCTCTCCTCCACTCTATCCTTCTCACTCCATCCATCCATCTCCCTCTCCCATCTCCACCTCTCTCCCCCCTCCCTTACTGTCCCTCTCCATCTCTCTATCTCTCCCCTCCCTCTGTCTCTCTCTCTCTCTCTCTCTCTCTCTCTCTCTCTATCCTTCTCACTCCATCCATCCATCTCCCTCTCCCATCTCCACCTCTCTCCTCCTCCCTTACTGTCCCTCTCTCTCTCTCCCCTCCCTCTCTCTCTCTCTCTCTCTCTCCCTCCATCCCTCTCTCCCCCCCCCTCTCCCTCATCTCCAGGAGTACACCATTGACGTGTTCTTCCGCCAGAGCTGGCGAGACGAGAGGCTGAAGTTCGACGGGCCCATGCAGGTGCTGCCCCTCAACAACCTGCTGGCCAGCAAGATCTGGACCCCCGACACGTTCTTCCACAACGGGAAGAAGTCGGTGGCCCACAACATGACCACGCCCAACAAGCTGCTGAGGCTGGTGGACAACGGCACCCTCCTCTACACCATGAGGTGAACGAAGCACCGCCTCCCGGCTCACCCACTGAACCACTCACCGCCGAAATTGGTGGACTTTGATTGGTCATTGATGGGTGTTGCAGGAATCGTTGCTGTATGTGCACCGTAGCGACTGAGTAGAGTTAAAGGAAGGGGAATATTTGATTGAAAGTATGTGATTTTTCTTTATTTTGGTGAGGTATGACGTGATCAAGAAATCATTATTACAGTAAATGATTAGATTATCTCATTTATCTTTTTTTCATATTTGAATGTACATCTTTCATACGTTGTACATCACTTTCTCTCTCGTTCTCTTTCTCTCCATCCCTGACTTCCTTGCTGTGTTTTCCCTCGATCTTGCTTCACGCTTATCTCTCTCACTTCCCCTCCCTCCCTCTGCCTCTCACTGTCCTTACATACCCCTCTACCTCTCTCTCACCCCCCCCCCCCTCTCTTCTCCAACCTCACTCTCTCCTGATTTATGGTGTGATCAACAATTATAATTTACGACTCCCGTCAAATTTTATGTTTATCTTTTCATATTTGTCTGCACATCTTTCAAACATCTCCCTTCCTCTGCCTCTATGTTCTCCTCTGTCTCTCGCCCTTCCTTCCTTCCTTCCTTCCTTCCTCTCTCTCTCTCTCTCTCTCTCTCTCTCTCTCTCTCTCTTGCTCTCTCTGTCCCTCCTTTCTAATTGGTATTCCTCCCATCATACCTAATGTTTCTGTTGTCATATTTGTTTGTACATCTCTTGTCTGTCGTTGTGCTGTTTTATTATTATTTTGATCATATGAGTATACACTTTGAATTGTATAGTTGAATTGTGTTAATTTTGAGGTACCCTGGTGTGCACCATTATTATTATAATTATTCTTATTATAATATCTTAGCCATGGAGCATTGTTTTTTTAATCAAATCTTTATTTAACCTCCACTCCCACCTCTTCACTTCTCTATTCTGTGGTGTCTAAAAATAAGGAGCTGATTTGCAAGGAGGCGTGTCTTTGTTTGAAGGTTAATCTTTAAGAAAAGATTTCTTCCCATAAAAACAAATGTGTTTTTCAGCAACGACACTTCAGTTGGCGATGGCGCTTCTCCAAGAGCGGCAATAACAAAAAGCATTTAAACTTCGGCGGATTAATCCGAGATCTGACGTTCATTGGGTGTGAGGACAGCTCGCGGTATGAGACACGTATTTAACGCAGGATTTTCCCTGCATTTTCCGACACTGTGCAACAGCCAAAAAAACCTCGCTAAGCCGCTTCTACACCGGGGGCCATGGCGGCTGACGGGGAGGCGCGTTTGTCTCATGGCGTTGGCGTGTTACGCTGTATGTGTCAGACGCTCGGATCGGCGGTGTCAGCATCTGACCCACCGTCTGACCCCTGTCCGGCGTCCATCTTGCAGTCACCAACTCGTCTGTGTCACGCAGAGCGCTCCAGGAGTCACCTTGCGTGGCGTTTTTGTGTCACCATTGTGCTTCAGTTTGGACGCTAGCTTGCAAACGTAGACACATACAATATAATATAATATACACTATACACAGCACAACCTGTGCTGTTTTTCCAGTGGGATTTTTTTAAAGCGGTTTAAAGCCCTCATTGTCATGTTTGATTTATTTCTCTTTTGTGTTTCTGACTATCTTGCTTTCCATTTCTTGTTCTTTCTCTGTCTCTTTGTCTTTCTGCCATCAACACTATTTTCTTCCCTTCCTTTCCGTTCTCCTGTCTCTCTGTTTATCTCCCTCCATTACTCTCTCTCTCCCTCCCTTTCTGTCCCTCCTGTTTCTCTCCCTCCATCTCTTCCTCCCTCCCTCTGTTCTTCCCTCCCGCTCTCCCTCATCCCTTCCTCCCTCCTGCTCTCCCTCCCTCTCTTCCTCCATCTGTTTTTCCCTCCCGCTCTGCCTCCCTCTCTCCCTCTGTCTCTCCCTCCGTCTCTCCCTCCCTCCGTCTCTCCCTCCCTCTCTCTCTCCCTCCATCTCTTCCTCCCTCCATCTCTTCCTCCCTCCCGCTCTCCCTCCCTTTCCCTCTCTCCTCCAGGCTGACCATTCATGCAGAGTGTCCGATGCATCTGGAGGACTTCCCCATGGACGCCCATGCCTGTCCGCTTAAGTTCGGCAGCTGTGAGAGAACACACAGAACTAGCCGCAAAACACACACAAAACACACCCAGACTTAATGCAAAACACACCCAGACTCAATACAAAACACTTACCACACCCAGACTCAACACAAAACACACCCAGACTCAACACAAAACACACCCAGACTCAACACAAAACACACCCAGAATCAATGTAAAACCCAACACAAAACACACCCAGAATCAACACAACGCACAACCCAAACCTCAATGTACCACCAAAGGGAGAGACCAGGATAGTCCAGTGGGTTAGTGGGTTTGACTCCCAGCCAAAATGTACTAGGCTCAATTCCCAATGCAATGTTGCCCCCCTAGAGCAAGGATCCCTACAGAGCCCTAAGCCCTACCAGCTGCTTAATGACATGCATCTGAATTCACTATAAATCACTTTCTGCCAAGTAATTAAAAAATAGTTTTACAGTGTCAAGAGCCCTGGTAAAACTGCAGCCCAGAAGTAAGCCTATTATATTCATATCCCTTATGCTGACTGTTAAACAGAACAAGTAAATATCATAGGACATAACATTATATAAACTTTTAAAGGTATATAGATACAGCTATGTATTATCATTGTCTTTTGTGAAGTGGGCATGTGTGGTTTAATTGGTTTGTCCTGCATCTAGTTCAAAGCATGAATTCATCATCGCCGTAGGACAATGGAGAGGTACAGGGGGGGTGGGGGGTGGAAATTACACTTCCCTTCCTGTCCTCATCCATCTTGCCTCCCCCCCGCCTTCCCCTCTCCCAGATGCTTACACGAATAACGAGGTAATCTATCTGTGGACCAAAGGAGACGAGAGATCAGTATCGGTGGCAGAGGACGGATCCAGACTCAACCAGTACGATCTGCTGGGCCATGAATTTGGGAAAGAGACCATCAGCTCCAGCACAGGTACACCAGCAGCTGTCCATCACACACACACACACACACACACGCCCGAACTGGACCCCCTCCTGTCCTGCCAGATTTGCTGAATCATTGGACTGTTTTAAGCCTGTTAAAAACCCGTTTTTTTTCAGGCAAGCCTTTCTATAGGTCTCCATCCCTGTCTTATCTTTAGGTTTTACTTTGGTCTGTCTCTCATTGTGCTGTTTTATGTTGTAATTGTATTATCTTGTAAGTACTTTGTAACTGTCTCATCTTTTGGTTTGTTTTTGTTTGGTCTGTCTCTCATTGTGCTGTGCTTTATGTTGTAATTAATTTTGACCTTTACTTATTCATTTATATATATTGTGTGTGTGTGTGTGTGTGTGTTTGTGTGAAGCACGTTTTAACTGTGTGTCTATATAAATACAGCTTAGTTATTCCACCTCTATTAAATCTATTGTTCCAAGGTCTTTACG
The DNA here is from genome assembly GCA_030340625.1 of Merluccius polli. Taxonomy (NCBI): domain Eukaryota; kingdom Metazoa; phylum Chordata; class Actinopteri; order Gadiformes; family Merlucciidae; genus Merluccius; species Merluccius polli. The sequence goes on along the minus strand of JAOPHQ010001280.1, from coordinate 10,641 downwards.
TTTTTACTGTATAAGACACATTAGATGTCAAAAAGTACGGGACAGTCGTAGAAATTAAAAAGTGATACATTTTTTGTAATAAAAAACAACAACAAAAACAGAAAATATATATCGACAAACACAAAATGAGTATGCGCTACAATAGCAAAACTATACATTATTGACCATTATATAGTCTAAAGTTCTCAAACTATTTGTACAATCTATGTACAAACAAGATCTTTTGTATAAAATAAATCATGTATGTGCATGTTATTTAGTGTACACATGAACATTAAATGGGTGGTTATTAAACTTGTATGCAAGTATTCAGATTTACACATTTTGTTAAGGAGGTATTCAGATTTAATGAATTATATTAAGGTGGACTTATTTTACCATTGTTCATAACCAATATTAAAATGACAAAAAAAGATGTTTACCCCCTACAATCCTTCAAAGTACTCCTAGGGGTACTGTTTTCTCACCCATTTGAGAAACACTGTGCTAAAGTGTCCAGTGCCGTCCTGTGTATGTCTAGGGGGGGGGGGGGGGGGGGGGGGGGGGTCGAATCCACTTTTCTTTCTTCTGCTGATGAGTCATGTTTATCAGGAATATGGATCGATGCTTGTGTGCCCTTCTGTCTCTAGTCTACCTCATTCATTATTGGACATTATTTGAACTTCTAGATGTTAAGAAAGAAGTGTTTCTATATTTGTATTCAACCCGACAGACAGCAGGGGTGAAAGTGTGGTGTTCGACGACGTTAATAAGCCCCGACTGGAGGGCCAATCGATGATGAGACATTCATTAGCTCAGAGATAGTGATTTCAGAGAACCTCACCTGCCAAGTCTCTCTTCTGGGCATCCCAGGCTGGCTGCATGCCTGCGCAATGATTCCTATTATCACTGCAATATAGGAACAGCCGAACAGTAGTTTGAATGACCTACACGACTAACAACACAGTCATTTGCAGCCAATTTCTGTCAATACATCGGGGTTCAATTGGATATTGACTCCCAGCCGAAAGCTCCCGGGTTCGATCCCCAATGTCCGCAGCCTGACCTGTAGGCATCCTTAGGCCAGATGCCCCCTAACCCCGTATTGGCGGCTCCTTAATGTCGCTTTGGATAAAGTATCTGCTAAATGACTGAATGGTAAAACCTGCAGGGGATATCGTGCTCAGCTGGCATGCACTCTCCTTCTGTGTGAGAGCTGAATCGAAATTAGTTTTATTTGATAGAGGCGGTGCAATTTAGCATAATTCCAATACAACTGATTTGCCGCACAGAGAGTTTATAGCTATTGCTCATTTGAAACTCTATAGTTGGGCATTTACATGTACAGTGTAATTAAAATACACAGCTTTCGCTATCATAAAACCACAATACACTACAGATATGGAAATACAATAAAATACACATATCACAATACACCAATATTAACCACCGTTGTAAAAGGTTTTATATCCGGATTTAAGTTGATTTCAGTTGATAATGTGTCCCAGCGTTGATAGCCCTTAATGGAGAAAGCTGATTGTCCAAATTCAGATCCACAATGTGCATTGTGTTGTATGGTCTGCTCTTTGAATGTAGCTGGGAAGGCTCGACTGTTGGTACATCTGAGGGGTGAATCCATGCAGCGTTCCTTCTGTTACCATCAATCCTGATATTCCCGTCTTTCTGATTGGCCCAGCGGCGGCCGGGCATTATTCCAGGATAATTACTTGCTTAAGGTTAGCATGCTGGGAGAGCAGAGATAATACGCAGGGCGTTGCGGACGCAGGCTAGATAATAGGCTGCTACCTTGGGGCAATCGGTAATTACTGACAGACTGCTTAGCTGGCATGGGAGTGACTTGGGCTCCACAAGCCTAAAGATGTTTAACCTTTGCAGGAGCCGGTGAGCTTGGCCATGGCTGCATGGAGGAGACTATTAGCCCCTAAGAGATGACTCAATTTACCTCACTAGTCTCCCCCTCTCTCTCTCTCTCTCTCTCTCTCTCTCTCTCTCTCTCTCTTTGGTGCCCCAGTGCAGGGGGGTTGGGGTGCCTGTTATCTGGCTGCTGAAATGTTTGACATCAACTATGTGGTTGTTAGGATGTGTTTTGTCTGGCTGCTGGGAGGACAAAGGTGAGTTCTGTTAGCATAACAAGGCGTCTCAGAGCATCTGAATGGGGCGGTTTGTGGAGACGGCGACGAGGTTAGAGCAGCGGAGACGCAGCGGCCGGCGTACGAGGAGTTTAAATGCAGAGACTTAACCGGGTGATTCCGGGTCAAAATACAAACCAAAAGGACGCGAAAACAAAACTGCTACACAAAAACATACAAGGTTATTGTACGCCTAACTAGATTAGACTGACCTCAAACCTAATTGTACGCCGAAATAGTTTTCAATGACAAAAAGTAGCAGTAAGCAGTAACTGGAGAAAAAAAACATACACAACGCAAAGTTGATATAACAACAAATAAGATGAGATGAATGGTACTTTATTAATCCCAGCTGGGACATATGGGTATACAGTTTACATTGAAGTTATGTCGGCTTTTGCGCTTCAGAGAATGGGCAGACTGTGAAACAGACACAGTTAAATATGGATGGGAAATAACAAGGATTGAAATGTATTTCCATCCAAGACAATCAACGTACGCCAACACGCTTAAAAAAAAATTGTTTGGAAACAAATATCATTGTCTCTTCATCAGCGAATCTATCTCACAAAATTGCCCTTAATCCAACTAAATTTTAATAAGCCGTTCTGGAATGAAGCTGATTAATATTTCGTCGTGCTCTGCATTTGTCTCTGGCGCTCACTCACTCTCTCTCTCTCTCTCTCCTCTCTGCTCCCACCTCAGGGGAGTACGTAGTGATGACCACATATTTCCATCTGAAGAGGAAAATCGGTTATTTTGTGATTCAGACGTACCTGCCCTGCATCATGACGGTCATTCTGTCCCAGGTGTCCTTCTGGCTCAACAGAGAGTCGGTTCCCGCCCGCACCGTGTTCGGTAAGAGCTCCACAAATAAAAAGTTGATTTCATGCTTACCCCGCTATATTCACTTTTTTCCTAATTTAAAGGGGCTGCAATTTTACCACCAGGCGTTCCGATATCTATCCACTTGTGACATCACAGGTGGGAGTGTCCCACTTGTGATGTGCCAAGCGGATAGATGTATGATGGACAAATGAACTCCCTGGTTACCACCCTAGTGGACTATACCAACTGGTAGGGGCAGGGGGGGGGGGGGGAGTACGACCTATCCATCATACATCTGGGTGGACACTCCCACTTGTGGTGTCACAAGTGGACAGAGCTATGATGGACAGATGAACTCCCTGGTGGTAGGGGTGGAGTACAATCTATCCATCATACATCTGGGTGGAGACTCCCAATTGTGATGTCACAAGTGGATAGATTAATGGCTTGTAATAGCTAATCCGGATAGTAAAACAGGGGCCCTTTAAGCGTTACTAAGGAGATGACAGGATGGTCCAGCTCAGTGGTTCCCAACCTTGGGGTTGGATGCCCACTTGTGGGGTTGCCTGATTTGCAATTGGGGTCACAGTATAATATTGACTTATAAGCTATAGATATTTGATGGTAAATTTTTGATTAAGAAAACTATTAAAAGGGGTTTAAAAGGTCTCATAAAGGTCCTGTATATTTGAACGGACTGCCTCATTATTCATAACCACGAGGGAACTGCTGCTAATCACTGAGGGCGGCGTGATGTGCATACGCATGTTCACTGGAACATTGAAATAACGGGCAGATTTTCAGACCTAAATATGCGATGTACCAAGAAACCTCTAGCGTGTTCGACTCCCAGCTGAAAGGTTCTGGGTTCGGTCAACAATGTCCACAGTCTACCCAGGCATCTGCTCATTACCGATAAATAGCAAATGCACCAGCTGCGTCCGACCACATGCGATGCCAACGAACGACAGACAAACTAAATCTTTCCGAAAGTTTTCCTCTCCAAAATGAGGGAGATTTGAGGGAGAGCGTATTGTGGGGGAGGATAAGCTTGACGGGGTTCGAGTCATGTGATTTATGTGAAGTGCTTGTCTCACAAGATTTACTTACAGTTACTCTAGCGATGAGAAAGAATGTCTAATTAAATAGCGATTAGTTCGAGCACGGGCGACAGTAAATTCATTTGGACAGAGTGAGTTTGTCTTTGTGGAGCGAGGAAGTGGCGAGGTGGGAAGTGGCGAGGTGGGAAGTGGCAAGGTGGGAAGCGGCGGTGGCAGAGCGCTCTCTCCTTGGACGACGCTTCAGCGCCGGCGACGTCTGCCAACCTTTCCAGACTGATAGCGTTGGGCCGCAGCCCGTTCTGCCGCCGCCGCCGCCGCGTATTGCTTTTACTACAGCAGACTCTTATTTTGAAAACAGAGTCCACCCCAGCAGAAGTACTTTATGACTTCTCGTTCCAGGAAGGTCATCGCGTGTACGTCCTCGACATTCAGACAGACTGGGAAAAACATATAAAGCATCATGTCACACTTTTAGTTGTTATGTAGCGGGACAAAGTCGGACACTTTGAAGCTCTGCAAAAAAATGACAGTTTTGTAGAAAGAACATGAATAATAAAAGCCCGGGCAGAGGATGAAACAGGTAGAGGAGAAACAGGGATGGTGATCATACAATATTCACCGCCCCCCCTGCATCTCTCTTCCTGTTTCACAATCAAATACCCTCCGTTCACAATCAGCCATTCTATAATTATACTCGTGCCATTTGTTTCAAAGCTTGGACAATAGTTAGTAAAAGACAACATACATATGAATAATTATGAATGACATTATTAGAGGTCACATATTAGTAAGTTACACACAAAAAAATGCATAAATAAAGTTACACTGGGCAGAGGTGGTTGACAATATCAGCTGATAAAGCCATACACAAAGCAGTTACAGATTCTAACTACAAATACAATACAATATATTCCCTGCGTTGCTGAACAGATGCATAATATGAGCAGAGTAATAACTAACAAAATAAACAATCAATCCTCGTCTCCCCATCGTCCTCAATACAGTCAGGGGACTCTTATTGATGTTGACGTTGACGGCGTCCTTCGAGTCCCTCTGCGTGGAAAAAAAAAGATGAAGGGAGGAGGAAACCGCCAGACGCTTTACGTCGGTACTCTTGGCGGCGCGGCACAGACGAAACCCCCAGATTTGTAGTGCTGTCAAACTCAGGGCGGAGCGTCGCTGGGCAGCCAAGGTTACAGACGAGACTCAACACAAAAAAAAAAAAAAAAAAAGCATCTGGAGGACAAATCCTCTTGGCAAACGTGCCGCGCTCCCCGCCGGGCGTGTTTTCTCCCCTGTACGCCGCTGCGAATACAGAGGGGACAGCGGTAGTCTATAGGGGGATTAGGGTGTTTGGCTTCCAGCTGAAAGGTGGGATCAAACCCCAATGTCCACAGTCCCAGCGGTGGGCGTCCTTGAGCAAGCTGCCCCCTAACCACTGGTCATTAATGAATTAACTTTAAGTTGGTTTGTAAAAAAAAACGTTTGACCCGAGATCATGTAGCTACAAAAAAGATGTATGAAAAAAACTGTATGTCTCTTTGGATTAAAAGTGTTAAACTCCTACAGTATGTGTATTTGTTTCTGTCCCGTCTCGCTTCAGGTGTAACCACGGTGCTCACCATGACAACGCTGAGCATCAGCGCTAGGAACTCGCTGCCCAAGGTGGCGTACGCCACGGCCATGGACTGGTTCATGGCCGTGTGCTACGCCTTCGTCTTCTCGGCGCTCATCGAGTTCGCCACCGTCAACTACTTCACCAAGCGGAGTTGGGCGTGGGACGGCAAGAAGGAGGGCATGGAGATACGGGTGAGGACCCGCGAACCGCCGCTGTGCGCGCCGTAATCTCGCGAAAAATAACAACGGAAATGTGTTTTAGTGTTCACTTCATGATACGTCACTTCTAGATGTCAAGATATATACGTATGTGTTCACTTCATGAAATGTAAAAATGTATTCTTCTCTTCTAAATGTAACCATATATATATATATATATATATATATATATATATATATATACGTATATATACTGATGTTTACCTCTAGATGTGAAGATATATGTACACGTATGTTCACTAGATGTAAAGATATGTGAGATTTATATATATTCACATTTAGATGTACAGAAATATTATTGGTAAATATACGTATACATGGTCACTTCATGAGATGTTAAGCTATATATACGTATATATATATTCACTTCATGCAATGTAAAGTCCAGTGTGTATTCTTCACTTCATGGCATTGTATAGTTAGCTCCTAGTTAGCGTAGTTATAGCGTATAAACCTTGCTTACCGCTTATCGTCACTAGCTAGGTGTTTGGCGGGAGTTACTTAGCAACCGGTTGGCTGAACTATTGTATAACTATTATACACACACTTCCTCTCTCTTCACTGTTGTTAAAAACGTTCAAAGGTGCTTGCGTACGCACGGTGTGAATGATATCCCGTTTCCATACGTTTCCATCAGTGAGCTCCGGGAATAAGCGACGGATAAGAAATATAAAATATACGATAAGATAGTGCTTTATTCATCTGAGATGGGACATTAAGGAAAATGGAGTGACCGCTGATGGAAAGTAATATCTTTGAGCAAAATAGCTTTGAGTTTTCTAGCAGGACTACAACAGGGCTTCGTATTTATCCATTAACGGCCAAATGGAACGGGGCGGGAGGGGGGGGCCACCATGGCACACAGGACGCTGGTTCAATTCCCAGAGATGCCGCTTGATGATTTATGAAAGTACACGTCGTACACACCACTGATATCCACTCCAGAAACCAGCGACTGTCATGATTCAGCACAAAAAAAACCTTCTCTCTTTGTTTTGGAGATTAGTGTGTCGTGATGAATGGCGTCGATAGATCACAGCTGGGAGAAATAGATCTGCCTCAAACACATTTTCTAGATGCTCCTTGTTGGTTTGTTTCGTAGCCATTGGCCATATATTACGATATACCACTATAAAGATATATGTATACTGTATACAAAATGCAGTATATATAGTTTAGGGAATCATTTAAGTGTTAATATTTAATATTAGTATAATATTTTTAAGTATATTTCCTGTCTGGGATTTATAAAGTACATCTTATTCTACACATATACAGCATACTGTATATATGCACACACACATTGGCACAGATATATTCACATTGTGACATATATGCTATTTCTATTATAACTATTACACAGAAATGCATTCCGATACGGAGGTTCATCCATCAGTCTCTTTCCACATCGTAAACCCAGGGCTGGCAGATGCCCTCATGTGATGGAGAGTGATGGCCACTAAATATCATCCACACATCCATATACAGTTTATAAATGCCTTTTTTTTTTAAAAGAAAATGTACATTTATTATTTTAATATCATATTTATTCATAATTACGCTATTAACGATTAAGCTGTCTACGCCTTGACCTTTAAAAATATGTATCCACAAAGAAAAAAATAAAGAATATTGTAAAACGTAAAATAACAAAATTAAAACTCGTTGCTATCTTCTCATCCTGCTTCTCTGCCCAATATAAAGAAATTGAATAAAACAATTCCTGACAGAGGATTCGGGTCGCCCACAACCTCTAACACTCGCCCAAACCCTGTTTCCTCTAACGGCGGTGCGCTTGCAGCATAGAAGGTATATCTATAATAATACAGTTCACCTTTCCGGCCATTATTCTCAATGACTGATGGCCGCGCACATCGCTAGCGCTAAAAACAACGTCTCGCAGCGCCTATATTGTGCGTCGATGCCTTATAGCTTCGCGGCTGGCGGCCGACTCGCAGTGAGGTGGGGGGGGGGGGGTCGCGAGGGGGTCGGCGCGGGGGGGCTGCACTGAGCATGCAGTTGTCATGGCGAATAAAACAAAATGGGGTCGAGGTGAGAGAGAGAGAGATGCGCGGCTACCATTACACTCCTCCTCAGTGACAGCGAGCACTACGGCAAACCGCAGAGGTCAAACTTAATCTGCTTTAAACGGGGATAGAACCGCAGAGCCTTGTCAATGTTTACTCGAGAGGGATTTAATGGCTGATATTGACCATTACAGAGATGTGCATCTGTGGTGTCTCCTCTATCTAATGCAGTCACAGAGTGCCTGTTTGAGTCTCTAGCTTTCTATTGGACGGGGGCTTTGGTATAATCCTATGTAATTTGATTTAATCAGAAATTTTGTTTGTTTTTCTATCTATAGGCCTATATGAATATAGAGCAGATGTCATTTACGGGAAAGGCATTGGGGTAGGGTGGGGAACCCGAGTCTATGCCATTGAGAAAAAAGATGTGGGAACGATACTAACTAGGATTTATGAGATTTAAAAAACATGTCAGGAAGGACATTTGATTGTAGCCACCCAAATCAGTTTATGCAGATACACACAAATCCACCGTTACCAAGACTCAAATCTGACACAGACAGTGACTCTCTCAAAAGTACTCACACTCACGCACGCACATACACCCTCGCCCAGACACACACACACACACACACACACACACACTTAAAAACACAAGCACATCGTGAACAAAACACGAGATGTAGTGAACCATATTTTGCCAGGAGATACTGGGCTACTTTCTAAAGGTCAATGACCAAACTCACAGCCCTGCAGGCTTGAAGCTAGGACAAAGGGTTCTGAAGTGTTTCCAGGAATGTTTTCCTCTTAAAGACTCATTTCCTCTTAAGTCTGCATTGTATTGTGAAGGCATTGCTACATGTATACACCGCGCAGCCTTAGGTTAAGATATATACGTTTGAAAAATAACTACCGTTTAGCCGTGCGCAAAGACATCGCGTCGCAAGCTCGTGTCAAAACAACCCTCAGAAATCCCGAGGCAGCCTTTTGATTGGCTCCTGTAAGGAAGGCTTGAAGTGGAACTTCCTGGCTTTGAATCACAATGACCAAAGTGTGTCACACTTGACAACTGTTCATCGTTGTCAAGTGTAATTAACCCGTTGTGTGAATCAACTCGTTGTGATAACGAATGAATGCCACACCGTATATTGGAAATGAATCCATCCGGAGGGTTGAGGGTTATTGGATTAATCACCTGGCGTCTAAATGAGTCGTAGGACATGTTATTAGTTATATTCTCGTAATGCTGATCTAAGCCGTCAAAATGATGAAGGAACACCGTAGCCTACTTAAATTAAAAGACCAAATCTATATCTAGTGAAATGTTCTGCTCTTGCAGGAAGCAAGTACGTCAGCCTACATCACTCTTTTACTCTCCTTCTACCCCTTTCTTTTTTCTTTTTTTATTATTTGCCATTTTCTTCCCATCTCTCTTTATCTCTCCATCCATTCTCTCTCTGATTGTCTCTCTCTCCCAGTCTCTCTTTCGCTCTCTCTCCAACTCCTCTCTCTATCCATGTCTCTCTCTCTCGCTCTCTCTGTCAATCTGTCTCTCTCTGTCTCTGTCTCTCCCTCTCCCTCTCTCTCTCTCTCTCTCTCTCTCTCTGTCTCTCTCTCTGTCTCTCACTCTCTCCCTCTCCCTCTCTCACCCTCTGTCTCTCTGTCTCTATCTCTCTCGCTCTCACTCTCGTTCTCGGTTTCCCCCCCTCTCTTTTTCTCCCTTCCGCTCCCTACCTCCCTATCTCTCCCCCTCTCTCCCTCTAGCTCTCTCCTCCTGCCTCTCGGTCTCTCTGTCTCCCTCTGTCTCTCTCCATTTCTCTCTCTCCCCATCTCTCTGTCTATCTCCTTAGGAGATTGCAGATCTAATACGGTTATCGAAAACATTTGCCAGCAGACTCATTAGATTAGCACAAAAAAATCTATGCATTAAAATGTAATTCAAATCAGTACGAATTTCAAATACGGCATCAAGTTGGTGTCCTTCACCACTTCAATGTCACATGCTCTTAAAACTCGTGCGGCTCCTGTCCAAATATTAATAGACAACGCTCAATCTGTGAGGACACGTTCAATGGCAAGGATGAGGAGAATGAAGACAGGTTTTCTTCAACCATTTTCCCTATAGTGCCCTTGAGGGACATGCGTAGCTGTGTAATGTTGTAGGGGGAAAAAAGTCATTTCTAGTTTTTCTTTGTGAGTTAGGGATAAAAAAAAATCCTCGTCGTTATTCATGTTCACATTACAACACAAAGAGGGCCCTGGACATGTCTGGGACTAATTCTATTTTAACAGATACAACCGGTCTCGCCTTTTTATTTTGGGATGTTATGCCAGCCTAGAGGAAGGACATAGCCCACCCCTGGATGACAGGCATGAAGAAGGTCCTGTGCTCCATTTCCAAAAGGGGAAAGCAGGGGAATTAGTTTCACTAATTAAAAAGGACCAGGATGACAAGAGAGGACATTAGGCTGACACAATCCGCACACTTTTCATCCAGGCACCGCCGCCACAACAACTCACCTAAAAACACGGAAAGTCAAACATTTCCCGCAAACTTTGAGAAATGTTGTCGCAGCAGATCGGCCGGTGTAAGAGCACACCGCTGTTAATAAATGAATTCACCCGTGCGTGTGACTCATACCTGTGTAAGGCACGACTGAAGGTTTTGACACTGTCGGGGGGAAACAAAAAGCGCCGGTACGCGGTGATCAATCTCCCTGCTCTACTTGTGTCGCATAAACGGCGTGTGTTCAAAAGTTA
>JAOPHQ010001279.1:0-37066 GCA_030340625.1 Merluccius polli | reverse complement strand
GGGGGGGGGGGGGGGGGGTGGGGGGGTGGGAGGGTGAAGGTCGAGGGGTGGGGAGGGTGAAAGGGCTGGTGTGCCAGCTGCAGGGATCAGGCTGAGGCTCGGGGAGTGCCGGCAGGCTCATTAACCCGGCGCCATGGCAACCCCAGCAGGAAAAGATCGGTTACTGGATGGCTTTCATACCGGGGCTCCCGTCAGCAAGCAGCGTAATGAGTAGCAGGAAAGTGCTGGGTGTGTGAAACGCGTTGCACTCCTTCGCCTTTTTTTAAACAAGAAGGAAATGGGGCAGATTTCTTGTTCGGGACGAAACTGCGATGTTCAGAAATGGCTTTCAGTAAACCAGAGAGAAGTACATCAGATTGGTGTACTGTGGAGTGACTCTACAGAAAAGTTTATAAAAAAGAGTCTTGACACCCTCTTTACTTTTATTGTACTATCCGGTCGATGGTAAAAAATCCAACCCTTTCAGTCTCATATCCTATTTCCTTTTCCCACATTTTCTCACGTCCTAAAAAAAACCTATATAATGGATAGTCCTCTGTCCTCTGAAACCCTGCCAGTACTCACATGCACTAGTTGGTCCTGCGTGTCATAACTCTTGGTGCACCCTTCCCAGTGGCAGTTGGTCTCGTAGATGGCCTCTGGCTCCCCTGTTTGCCTCTCATCTTTGTCCAGCTCCTCGTTTAGGTCTAGGATTCCTCCGCATGGCTCCTGAGAGGTCAAAAACATTGCAAAAGTTTACTAGACAAGTTAGTATTGGACAAGACATTACAACAGTTACTAGACACGTTACTATTAGAACCAAAACATTACATGCAGTTACCTATTGGACCAACAATTTAGTCAGCAAGAGAGAGAGGGACATGCAATATAAGAAGATCGGAAATGCGTTGAGAATGGTTCCATGGAATTGCGTTTTGGATTAGAAATTGCGCCAACGACTGATCTGTTTAAACTTTTGTATATTTAACTCTAGAGAAAAAGTTTGCGAACTGGCTGAGGCATCCAGAAATTACGTACACACATTGCAAATCCTAAACCAATGCTGAAACCCATCAACCTCTATCTGTTGTCAATACGCTACTATTACTGTTTTGCATCTTGCTTATCATTGACCCAAATAAACTGTTGACTGGATCACTGCTATCTTACAACACAATAATTCCACTCACTTGGCGCGATTGCTATGATATTCCTCCCTTATTGATCATCAATAGCGCCTACTCGTATACCTAATCAGGGAGGTGAGTAATTTCTTGTTGTGTAAGACAGTATGGGCACCCGTTGTACTATGTTTTAGGTACTGTTTGTTTACTTATCACATGGTGTTGATGATACTTGGTAACCTTGAAGTTCAAACTTTGACATTACACAGACAATACTTTATACCACCACTTTGGTAACCTGTGTACAAGGTATTGCAAAGCAAAACTTTGATTCCAGCAGTAACGATATTTACCTGAGAGGAGGGGGATATCGGCAGGGATCCCTCGGCTTCTGTCTTGACCTTTGACCTCTTGGTGATCATGGGGTTGACGGTGCTGCTAACTGCGGGGTCACTGCCCCGCATTCTGGGGGGAAAAAGATGATTTCACCTACGAAAAATTAGTTGATTCCCTCCGATAGTACAATCTCTATCTGTCTATCACTAGCTCTGTCAACCCTCGCTATCTTTCTCTGTCTATTGCTATCCCTCCCTTCCCTCCGTGGTATTTTAATTTTATTCCCAACCATCAATTGGAAATTGCGCCTACTTTTCATGAATACTAGTATTTTAATACTATTTATTCTTGTCGGTCATACATGTGTGCCAGTTCTTATGACTAACTGCTTACCTATCTAAGTAAATAACTAGAGAAGCCAGAGAGATACTATGCGCTTCTCCTTAGCTCAGTGGGTTAGTGGGGGTGGGGAGGGGGCTATAAGTCAGAACGCGACCCGCCACGAGACTAAACAGTTTAGACTTGCTTTATGACCGCCAAACCGCGAGCAAATATGAAAGCGAGGAGGTCATTAGCCTCAGCTTGAGGGAGTGGAAGAGGGTGCGGAGCGGGAGGCAAAACATGGGGCATTGGTAATTGATTAGAAGTGGGGTTTGATTGATTTGTTTTTGCATATATGCCTGTGTGCTTTGCTTCGCCTGTGTTTAAACAATGGTTCAATGGTGTGTGTGTGTGTGTGTGTGTGTGTGTGTTAGAGAGAGTGGTTCATTGGTGGGGGTCCGATGTCAGGAGGGGGGGTCTTCCCACCCAGTCACCCCAGCTCAGTAGAGCTCTTCAGGGGGCCCCTGTGCCTTCATTTCACTCTCCCTCCAGTTGGCTGGAAACCAGGGACATGTGGTTCTGATCACTGTCAAGAGCTACCTTTTATATATATAATATATATATATATATAATATATATATATATATATATATATATAATATATAATATAGTGGGTGTGTGTGTATTTTGTATGTGATTGTGCACATGGGATTAAATTCACATGTGGCTCTGTTTGTGCACATGTGTGATTTGTATGTGATGTGATTGTGCATGTGAGATTACATTCAAGTGTTTGTGTGTACATGGTACGAATTGAGACAGATGTGGGTTGTACTCTGGTAGCAGCGTCTAATGTGTATTATAATGGACAGACACGTGTGTGTGTGTGTGTGTGTGTGTCACAGGAAAAAAGAGCGAGATGGAGGTTTTGAGCGTGCATGCGAGTGTGACCAGAGAGAGTTGTTGAAAGGGAAGTTTACGTTAGCAGCGGCTACAGAGTACACAGCCCACTGATAAAAGGGGGGACGATGGAGGAGGAGGAGGGGGAGAGAGGGAGGGAGGGAGGGGGGAGGATGGCGAGATCGGAGGGGAGGAAGACGGATGATGCCACTAATGGGAAGCCATGCATGTTTCTGATCTGAGACGGCATTTAAATCCAATGCTCGCAAGGCCCTGTGCCAAGGGACATCTGGCTCTCAATGAAATCAAGACCACTTTCACAAGTTCACTCCAATTCATGTTTACTACTAAATTGACTTTTTCTCTTGTTCACTTATTTTACACGTGGAGTACTTGTGCACTACCGTTTCAATACTACTACTACTACTACTTCTACTACGACTACATTTTTCTGGATAAATGTGTGGTAGTTACATTTCCTAAAAGATTTGCTCAGCTAAAGGCAACGTTACTACGATCTAAAATTTCATAATGTACCTTGCATCATATAATTTCAATAGTGCAATGTGAAAAAGGTAATGTACATAATGTTACTATAGAGCAGTGTTTCTCAACTGGTGGGTCTCGACCCCTAAACGGGCTAATTCATGTTTCAATGGCGCACTATTTCATTGAGTTTAGCCCCAATTGTAGCAGCTTTTTGTTAGCTCCGTGTTTGTTGTTGCATTGTTGATTACTGCGATATCGGTAAATACATTTTATATTTTCGGGTCATGATTCAATGACTAATGACATGTGGGTCCTGAGGCGAGGCCCCGGTTGAGAACTGCTGTTAAAGAGGGTTTTGTGGTAATAGGGGACACCTTCACATGTTCGTCTTCCGGTGGTCCTCCTACCTGGTGTGTCTCGGCCAGTGTGGCGGCGTTGTGGGAGATGGCGAGGGCGGAGGTGGTCAGGGGGTGTTGGCGACCAGGGAAGGAGGTGGGCGAGGGCTGCAGGAGAGGAGGCGTGTGGCCGAACGCGCTCAGACCCCTCTGCTGGTTGAGCAGCTGCTGGTAGGCCAGCGGGTTGATGGGGTGGGGGAAGCTGAAGGATGGGCTAGAGAGACAGAGAGAGAATTTGATTTTACATTATTAATTCATCCATTTTGTTAGTTTGGCAATATGTTACATGAACAGCCATGAGAGAGACAGAAAGAGAGAGAGAGAGATTATAACTTATGATGTAGGATGGTCGTGTATGGGGGAGAGACTGGTTGGTTGAAACCCCACCAGGGGTTGGTTGGTTGAAGTGAACCACAACGGTCTCACTATAAAGTCTACAGTTTTGCTCACTGGTCACTCAGGTTACCATTACCACCTCAACTTTTGAAACAACATGGTTGGGCCTGTGGACCCACCCTCGCCAAATGCCCGTCTGTGTTGGCCCACCTGATTCCTCCGACGGAGAGGTGTCCGTAGGAGCTGCTGGCGGCCGAGCTGGAGCGGGAGTTGTTGATGTAGGCCACCAGGGAGTTGGGCGACGTGCGGATCATGGTCTGCAGGTCGATGCTGGCATCCGACAGCGGCGAGATGGACAGCGCTCGCTTCCTGCTCAGCCGAGGGGTCAGTCTGGGGCTGGAGAACCTCGACACTGGGGAGAAAAGAGGGCACGTTTAGTTGTTAGCGTAGCCTCGTCCGCTTGACGACGGAGGGAGTGGAACAACGGCGGGCGGTGGTTTATCCACAATGTAATGTCGTCGGCGCCGACACAGAAAAAAAACTCTGCTCACTTTTCCTTTAACTTTACACTTAGTTTAATGTATTTGCATAAAAGTATCGCTGAACGTTTCAGGCTCTCGAAGATATAGATGCTGTTGATCCTTTGTCAGATCTACCTTGGGTTAAACCATGTGAACTCTCAATAGGGAATTGTCCAAAGTGCAGTAAAAAATAATTAGCAACATTCCCGATTAAACCACAACAAAGCTCTGGTGGAGGTCACAGCCATGCTAAACGTAGCCCTATCTTTACCATCACACACACACACACCCCCTCTTTGAGGTAGACGTTGCCTGGTGCATAATGAATCGGTTCGGTGTAATTACCGCGATAGCAATCTCTCCCAGACCCTTGTATTTCGGCAAGTTAAATGGAGGCAATTTAAACAAATTGAACTGAGAATACCATTAGCGGGAACATGGCGGGCGCACAAAGGTAAGGGCCGTGCCCCGCTGCTGGGCCTGTTGTAATCCCGATTTTATTTGTCTTAGATTGTCTGGAAAATCGCAGGAAAATGACTACTGAAGTAAGAAGAACGATTTTCCCATGAACCCAACCGCGATTCAAGATTCGCCATTTTTGGTTGAAGTGTAAGTGAACCCCCTGTTTTAGCTCAAATTCATATTTGAGATTTTAAAAAATGCGTTTTGGGCAAAGCGTCTTGGGAAGGATGGGGGGGGGGGGACATGTTATCCCCATGGTTACGACCCACGCTGTGATATTTTTCGAAAGGTAGCACCGTCGTTGTGTATGAGCGTTATAATGAGCGATGTTGTAGTCCTATATGAAACGCGGCACACACACCATGGCACCGTGATACGCCGTCCGCGCTGCGGTTGATGTCGAGGTCCGCGTCCGAGAAAGGGTAAAGCTTCTCGGACGCGGACCTCGACATCAACCGCAGCGCGGACGGCGCTCCACACATCTGCACACGCACCTCGCCGTCCGGGTCCCGAGAGTAGGGCGTTCACAAACTGATTGGCGGAGACTGGCAAAAACACAGGATTTTGTTTACTCTAAATGACGGCCTAATTTTAGTAACAGTGATTACATGGCATAGATTACTATGCTGAAGATCATATAAGACATATTACCACATTTAAAACGATTTTGGGTTCACTGATGCTTTAAGATTGTAATACATTTTCATGTTTTTCACTCGCATGTAAAATGTATTTAATGAGTATTTAAGTATTTATACATTAATTCTGACGTGTGTCAGCGTCCCATGTCAAAACGTGTGGTTTTTGAGAGAGAGAGAGAGAGAGAGAGAGAGAGAGAGAGAGAGAGAGAGAGAGAGAGAGAGAGAGAGAGAGAGAGAGAGAGAGAGAGAGAGAGACGGTAGTAATGGAAGCAGCTGCTTTAGCCTAACAGGTGCTGAGAATTAGCCCTGGTGTTCCTGGACAGAAAGCAGGACATGCCCTGTGTGTGTGTGTGTGATGTTTGTTGAAGGCCTAAGAAGAACCATCATCAGAGGCGGCGGGTAACAGGAAGCTCATAATGGCCTCATCACGCCTCACCTGGATGGACGCGCACACACACACACACGCCCACGCACGCACAAATCGCCGTCACTACAGCGAACCTGCAACCTAACCCTTGATTTATCCTGAAGTCGTGATGATCCCTCCGGACCAAAACGAGCACTGGCACCAGTATAATCACCGGCCCAGACCCCTGCCCTCCGAACACCCAGACCCGACTGTTGTGTTTAGAGGTGGCGACTCGTAAAAAAAAAAAAAAAAAAAAGAAACGCCAGGCATGTGCGGCGGGTTAAGGGGGCCCCCGGGAACTTCAGACGACCGTTGGAGGAAGGAGGAAACCAAGAGGGAAGGAAGAAAGAAAAAAAAGAGAATAAAAGGAAAGAAAAGAAGAAAGATGAGAGAGATGTGTATAAAAGACTTGGCAAAAACAACAAAAGGCGCAGAGGAATGCGCCTCGGTCGGGGTTAATAAATAAGTGCGTTGTGTCGTTAGGCGTTCGGGGGGGCATGGGCACGCCATAGGATGTGGGAGGAAGGGGGGTTGGGGGTGGGGGTTGCACTACTTCTTGCCACATCCCTCTGTCCTCCATCCCATCTCGTCTCTCACTCTGTGCTATATCTTCTTACGTAGATTTAACTGAAGGGCGATATGGAAAAAATGGATTATCACGATAATGATGGGGGATTTTACACGATATCGATGAATATCACGATATGCTTATGAATTCAAAATACCTTTCTTCACAGTCTAACTGAGGGTCATTACAATGAAGAATATGGACATTTCAAGTGCGGTCTCGGGCTAAGAGTAGTTTCAAAACTTGTATTTGATCAGTTAAAGGCTGGGTAATCAGGAGAAGTCGCCATCTTCATTTCATGACGATACAATACCGTTCAAAGACGATACAACAGTAATCATTCAATCGTTGCCCAGCCCTAGCTACAACTCTCCTCCGTCACTCTGTCCTCCATCGTAACACTCGAAAAGCCATCAAAATGGAGTTTCTATGGGGACTGACTGGCGTTGCCTTCGCCCTACGCAACACACATAAAAATGAATATGTACACACATGCAAGCGCGCGCGCGCACACACACACACACACACACACACACACACACGCACTCAGACATATAAAGCGAGTGTTTTATAGGTGGTGGCTCTAATTGAAAGGGTCTGCACTGTTCCGGACAGCAGGCCAGAAACAGATGTTGTATGTAATACCATGGTGCTGTGGCCGCGCTGCCTGCGTGTGTTATTGCACGTGTGCGTCTATTTATGTGTGTACTATTTTGTGCATATGCCTGTGTGTGTGTGTGTGTGTGTGTGTGGGGTAAAATTGTGTGTGTGTGTGGTAAAATTGTGTGCGTGCGGTAAAATTGTGTGCATGTGTGATGCAAAAGTGTGTGTGGGTCTTTCTCTGCAGTGTCTTTGCAGGACTGCAGGGTGTGCTGTTTATAATTGAAGGATGTGGGTTTGATATCCAGGCTTATCATTACAGGCCCACTACACATTCGTAAAATACTAGACTAGTGTGTGTGTGTGTGTGTGCACGCACATACCTGTATTTGCGCTTGTGTACGTGCGTGCGTGTGCAAGTGGCCCGTGTTTCGTTTGCGTGCGTGTTTGTGCGAGTGATTATTTTAAGCACCTGCCTTGCTGTTTTAACTCAAATGTGTGGCTTTGTGGAAAAGTAAAACACTGTAATTGCAGGGTACTGCTAATCCTCGCGGCCCCTGCCAGACCCCCTGCTCATCCCAGCTAGGGGCCCCTTATGGAGGGCCCTGGATGAACAAACCAATGAATGAACCCTGGAGGCCAGGAGGCTTTACAGCAGAAAAGTCTACCTTGTTTGTTAGTTCCCAGTGGAGGAGAGATCATTAGAATAAGGCTCCTCTGGGGGACCCCCTGTTGGTCTTTGAAGACCTCCATAGGAAAATATTCAATGGTCTCAGAGAGAAAGAGAAAGAGGGAGAGTATGTGGGGCCTGTTTTTTTGTAGTAGTTTCCGTTTTACTTTAACTTGCGTTATACCGACCTACCTACTAATTAAATTCATTAAACTTTCCCTTGTAAAAAGCCAAAAAAATAGCCCGATTGTAACGCTTTATTTATTTTTTTACATTTTAATTTAAATCAAACACACAAACAAATTAATTTGTGTGTGTGGGTGTGTAAATAAATAAATGCACCGCGAACAGAAACGGTATTTCCAAAATCCAGTGGGGCCTGTATGGGTGCACACATAGGCTCCGGTTTGTTCCCCCAGTCCCTGCATGGGGACCCCGGGAAGTGGGGGGTTGGGGGGGGGGGGGAGTGTTTCCCTGGCAGCACCGGGTGTACAGCGAGACCCTGGGTACATGCCAACTCAGGAGCCCCCTTCCTCCTCCCTTACCTCCCCACTGGCCCAGGGTAGTCGGCAGCGGGAGAAAACGTATTTATTTATCCTTGTACAAACTCCCTAATACCAACACTGTGAAGTTTATTAGCCGGGGCCGCGTGTCCGATCTCTTCCACGGGGCCCCCGGTGTCCTTGCCCCAAAAAGGGGCCGTTGTGTTTGCCGTTTTTTTTACGCCGCGCACACGTCTGCCCCCCGCGTCCGCGCTACCGGCGGCGTACAGTTAAGTGTTTGTGTACGCAGTCTGAGAGAACTGGAACAACCCCACACACACACACACCCGTCACCCATCCATCCATCCTCCCACACCCCCCCCTCCCTCCTCCCCCCTCCCCTCCCCTCCCCCCAAAATACCCATCCAAGGCCCCGAGCGCACACACACACACACGCGCTCCTTCATCACCACTAGATTCGCTTTCTCCTCGGGAGAGCAAGACCGTTTACTTTGGCCCATGCTGTTGTCATGGGATCGTCAACCGCTTTTCAGTATCAACTCCCCCTGCCCCCCCCCCCCCCCTCCATTGCGCTTGCGTAGCCCATCAGAAAGCCTGCTCAATATTCAATATACTGAGGAAACACTAATGAAGGACACTAATGGATGCAAAGGCAGAAGGTTTTTTCTCTCCAAGGAAGGTAGACACCAAAGCCTCTGCAGCCTACAGCCTTTGCTCAATGTCACCCAAAGGGAATATATCACACAATATCACTCACTCGCCATTCACGGCGTGACTGTCGTCGTCTTAGATTCAAGCAACACAAACAACCACAACAACCACAACCACCAGCTACTCCTTATCAAGGCCTGCCGGTGGACCCAACCGGAGCCGTTAAAGCGACGACTAAAAAACTGACGGCGAAGTGAACAGGTGAAGAGCGTCAAGCGCCACGACACGGATGCGGGACAGAGCGCTGGCGCGGGGTCAGCTTGGGGTAACGGGGTCGCAGGGGTCATGGCAGGTCATCGACGGCTACAGCTGCTCTGATGTCTCTCTCGCTTGTATGAATTTACATTGAAAGTTAGTCGAAGGATCGGTGTCGCATCCTAATGAATATGAGCAAGTACTATTAGTATTCTAGTATGTATTTTAAATATGTGTACATCAAATCTTAGTCATAAGAACAATTCAAGTACAAAATGTAAATGTGTATAGGCCTGCATTAACACATTGTAGATTATTGGAGATATCGTATGTTTGTGTCTTGGTTGTCTTGGCTCCTACGGTGTGTGAATGCGGTTAGTGTTCACTGCACTCAAGCTAAAATAAAGCCTTGCGTTACGACATCCCATTTTACCCCAGAGCTTTTAGCCATTTAGGAGAGGCACTTTGATCCAGAGCGGCGTGCAGCGAGTGCAGGGACGGGACGGGAGCAGGGAGGGGCTGGGAATGTCATTTGAAAAATGTGTCCACGTAGGCGGAAAAGACGCCAGGGTTCAAATCCAAAACCCCGAGCCACGACGCTGTCCCGAACCGCTCCGAGGCTCGTTCTCAGGGTCACTTTTTCCCCGGGAAACTGAGTGGAAACTAGCTTTCCTGGGGAAACCGGCTAACTTATCTGTCCCGCTCCAGAGGCTTATTTCTGCCTCAAA
Organism: Merluccius polli; assembly: GCA_030340625.1. Taxonomy (NCBI): domain Eukaryota; kingdom Metazoa; phylum Chordata; class Actinopteri; order Gadiformes; family Merlucciidae; genus Merluccius; species Merluccius polli. The sequence goes on along the minus strand of JAOPHQ010001279.1, from coordinate 27,178 downwards.
CCTGCTGTTACCGTTCGAGTACACGTCCGCAATATGAAGAACGTCTTCAAAATGATTTCCTGTATGGGTTGATTATTCTGGGTTCATCTTTGATTCACCTTCAATAAGATTGTATTCCATTGTGGTGGGCTTTTCCGACTGGCGCGTTGTCAGGTTAGCCGCCGCTGGCCCGCGGCAGAAACCCCTACGTTGACACATGGCGAGGAGAGCGGTTCCTGCTTGTGTGAAATGGCGCTGCTTCTTTCAGCACCGGCACATCGCGGCCGTCACACTCGGTCGGTGATTAGCCGCGCGAAGAACCCGCTGCCACTGCTGCCGCCACCGCCTGGCACCACCAACCACTTGCCACCAAAGCGAAGCATTGAATTGGAGGGGAGGGGGGGGGAATGGTATGCGACCGACGGTACGAACGCCGTGTTTGTTTAACATGCCTGTCTTGTCACCCAGACGGCGACGATCATGGCAGACGGCGTGGAGCAAGGCGGGCGGCTCCCGGACGCCCACGCGGCGTGACGGTCGCAACCTATCAAGCGTGTCCGGGTGACGTGTGTGTCGGTTTGGACCATTTAGTTTGGAGGGGAACTGAAACTAGGAGAGGGACTCGGACCGAGCCAGTGGAAACCTGTAGGTGTGAAAGAGCTGGAGGACTGGACTCGGGGGTTGGACCGCCGACTGCTCCCGAACTATGGGATTTTGGGAACCAATCAGAAGGCCCTCTTTACTGTTGCTTTTCACTGACGCACAAAGACACCACTTTTCCACCGTTGCAGCATAGCTCGGGTTTTCACCATGTGACCTTGAACATCCGGTTCAAACTCGGTCTGCTACTGGCCAACGAGGGGAAATATATGTGTGTGTGTGTGTGTGTGTGTGTGTGTGTGAATGTTTGGTTTATGTGTGTGTGTGTGTGTGTGTGTTGGCCAGAAGAGTGCGAATCTGCACTTTGGGTTCATTGAGGCCTTGTAGTGCTTGCGGTGGGTCTGCTGAATTTATTAGTGCATAAATTGATTTTTAATATGGATTTCATCGGCACTGCCTTCCAAAACTAACAGCGAGGGCCGACGCACATATTTACCCCCCCCTCCCCCCTGCCCTCTCCCCCTCCCCCTGGTCTCCCTCCCGCCTGCTCCTCGAGGTAAAGGAAAGCCTTTATGCATGCTTGGAGACCACGGCCATTAGCCTGTGGCCTGGGTCAATAAGGCTTGTACATCAGAGTGCATCATGGGATTTTTGCAGGCGATACTCCGCCATATTGAGAGGAGTTGTAGTGCTGTACTGTCAAATCCTGAATGAATGTGTTGTTTATGACACGCCGTGCGTGAAAAACGCTGTGGCAGTTTTAAACGCAACGTCTTAAACGTCTCCCCATCATGACGAATCATTTCGCGATGAATGACTAAACAATGACCGAAACAGTTCAGCCTCGCAGTTGCTCCTGTGCTTCCAAAATGGAGGCGGTCGTCGCGATGTGACGTCGCAACATCCAAGCCCTGTACAGGCCCCCCCCCCCCCCCCCCCCGTGTCGGCCTGCCGCAGTATAGGGAGCCTGCGGCCCCGCTGAGCACCGCTGCCCAGGCCGAACCACATCACTCCCTGCATGGTGAGGACACATGCCGGGGGCGGGTGGATGGTCGACGGCGGCGGTGGTTGTGTTTGCATTGGCATGGAGAGACGGTGTGTCTTGTCTACGTGGATGTGTGTGTGTGTGTGTGTGTGTACTGAGGGGGGAGGGGTGGGGGGGGGGGGCGGGCGGTGGAGATGAGGGTTGTGGGGGGTATGAAGAGAGGGTCTGGCTTTGACTGCTTGAGCTAACAAATCGAAGGGGGAAAAAGAGGAAAGTGTGGCCGCGGCACAAGCACGGGTGGCGGTCGCCGAGGAGCGGAGGAAGGCGAGAGGAGAGAGAGAGAGGGAGAGAGAGAGAGAGAACGAAAGGGAGATGGAGAGGGAGAGATGGCAATTAGCCATCCGTCATGCCTGCCATGTTTAATTTGCCGATTGAGGTCATCTGAAAGATTAATTGCTGAGGTGTCCCATGTCTGATGCTTTACTCGTACCGCCTGTGGTGTGTGTGTTCCTGTGAGAACCTGTGCGGATCGCTTGATTTAAAACCACCCAGGGGGTGGATTCACAAAACTCTCTTGATTTTTATCCTTAACTTGAAGACAAGTTGTCACATTGAGAGGTTATGCCTCGATATTATTTGACGGCTATTATTTCATAGCTTTAATTTCTTCTATTGACAATATTTTTTTCGGCTCATTGTAAGGTGTCGCTACTCACTGATTGAAAATGTGCGTGACGTTATTGTTATTATAATATAGAAAAAGACACAGGCCTAGGTCTAGGCTACTACACACACTATGCTATGCTAACTATGCAGTGTGTTTATCACTTGACTGACTTTCCCTTATCCACACACGCGGCCCAAAAAGTGAGACTAAGAAACGAATAAAATAACTTCCTAAGAAATAAACGTAAGTAAACGTAAGAAAATGAAAGGTCCTCAACATTGAGGATTTGCAGTTGAGACCATACTGAGGAACTGGTATAGCACAAGGAGTGTGTGATTATCGGGCACAGAGAAGGACGACTTTGCGCTCGTTGTCCTCCGAGCCCTCTCGCCCTGCTGGCCGTTGGAGCGGCGCTGCGGCTCCTGAAGGCTTCTTGGACGCGTTTGAGTTGAAAACGCTTGGTCCCGTGCCTGGCGCGCCATTTTGATCGAAGGCTTGAGTTATAACCGGGCAGAGGGAACAAGCTGGCTACTGTGTGTGTGTGTGTGTGTGTGTGTGTGTGAGAGAGAGAGAGAGAGAGTGTGTGTGTGTGTGTGTATCTCAATGTGTTCATGTATTCATGTTTAAATGTGTGTGTGTGTGTCTGAGAGAGTGAGAGAGAGAGTGAGAGTGAGTGTTTATACGCCTTTGTGTGCGTACGCCTGTGCGCACATCGCTCTATCTCAACACACACACACACACACTCCCGTTCGGCGGTCAAGCTATGAGGATGGCAGGGTTAATCTCTGCTATGACAGCCCTGACAAGGGAGAGGCAGAGCAGGTAGACCCAGGCTCTGGCACGGACCCTGTCCGTGTGACGCGGCGCTTACGCTGCTGCCCCGCTCCGCGTTCGCAGGCCTTTTAAGGTGATCCTGCGACTCGATCGGTGAGGATATACTGTATTACTCACACACCTGAGACATAAGGAAAGAGGTGAATAGAGGAAGGGGGGGGGTTTACGAGTACCCGATCTTGTGGCTTTTAATGTTTGTGCAGCAGCTTTGTTTCTCTCCCCCTTGTCCCCGAAGTTACACACATCCCCCCCCCCCCCCCCACCCCTATAAAAATAACAAAGAAAAAACCGCCACTAAACTATCACGCTTTCATGTGGGCAGATCCTTCACACGTAAACCACAATAAAGAGAGCGAGAGAGGGAGCTGGCTTTTGGGGGGCGGCTCCAGTACCTGGCCTGGTGAGAACAACAAGGACAACAAACAGTGGGCTGTAACTGTGGGAACCCGCGCCGTGGATGTAGTCTATAAAGGCAGGCAGGAAGGAAAACCAGCAAGGCGTCTAACTCATGCGTCTTGTCGGGTGATTAACCAAGACGCCCTGGAGAACTGAAGCTTATAGGTTGAGTAGCTTTTGTCTGCAAGGGGGCGTCCCCCCATGTGGTGCCACCTGACTGGCAAGGCGGCCCAGTATCCTCACTCAGCGAAAAATGGGAGAGGGAAAAGTACAAATGTACAGACACAGATGTGACAAAAGACAGGACAAACTGTCACTGCAGTTGCAGGACTGGTCCCCGTCCTTCAATTTTATGCACGTCAAGAGATCACTTTGGACTCTGGCAACCTGTGATGTGGCAATTGCTATTATTTATGACATCTTCTAGACAAAATAATGAATCGTTTCATTGCAAAAAAATGTGTGACGATGACAGTGAGTAACCACCGGACAATTCCCACAGATAATCAGATTCTCTACACTCGACTAATGCTCAAGGTGATTGGAGGAGGAGTGGTAGGAGGAGGAGGAGGAGGAGTGGGTTGGTCCTTACCATCCACGGGAGTGATGTAGTCGGGCAGGTGAGCCGCCGCAGCCGCCGCCGCCGCTGCAGCAGCTGCCGCCGCCGTGGCTCCGCTCTGCAGGAGCAGGTCGCCGTAGGGGGTCCGCTGGCTGGCGCTCGCCATCAGGTGGTAGTAGTCGGCCGGGTTGGCGCCCGGCGGGGGCGGCGGGAGGCTGAACAGAGCGCGCTCCTTCAGATGCTCGTGGGTCACTGGGAAAAGGAGGTGAGAGGGAAAACAGAGGAGGGATGGGGAAAGTGGTTAAGAGGGGAGGTTGGAGGAGAGGAAAGGAGACAAATGTCAATGACAGGATGTGCAGAGTTTTAAGTGAATATGCTTGGAAATGTAAAACCCATATTCCCATTCTTTCTGTATTTTGGAAATGGACCCGCGTGATCATTTAATATTATAATATTATTAAATCATTAACATTTTAGTTTGTTGTAAGTAACCGTCCGCTGTCTTGTGAACCATTTCCTTTGAATCATCAAATCAAACCAAACAAAACAGCCATTCACTGCTTTGATCCACTCTACCGAGATAAAGAGCAGATAGAAATAAAGATGAGAGAGAGAGAGAGAGAGAGAGAGAGAGGAACGTGATGAGAGAGACAAGGTCGTGTGCCTTCAGTCTGCAGATCTGCGTTGTGGTGGAGGCCCCTCGGGGGGGGGGGGGGGGGGGGGGGGGTGCTTCGCCATAAAAGACGCCTGAGGTCTTTGAGGTTTTCCGCGCTACGGGGAAGCATCCCCAGAGTGAGTGTGTGTGTGTGTGTGTGTGTGTGTGTGTGTGCGCGTGCATGCGTGTGAGGGAGGTCGGTGTTGCGGTATCACATTCGTGTTCATGTTGCATGTCTGATGCATAAATGAATTGTGACAGGCCCAATTTTCACACCGACGCAAGAAAACGGTCTCTCACACACACACAGACACACACACCAAAACTGTACAAAAAAGACATTTCCACAGAGCAGAGGAAGTCTTAGGCGGGTCATGTTGATGTAGACTGTGTTAACACCTGCAGCTAATAAAGCTGCATTTAAAAGTGTCGGGCTGCATGAGAGTGACACGGATTCGGGGTTTTCCCCTCGTCTCAACGGGACCAAAGGTTCCTTCAGACACCGGATTAACTTACGGCCCGGTCTGTTATAGGTGGCTCTGTTGTTTTTGTCTGTGTCTGTTTTTGTCTGTGTCTGTGTCTGTACATTTTTTTTTTTTTTGCAAGAGACTCGTGGCTCCATGTGCGGCTGTGTGTGTGTGTGTGTGTGTGTGTGTGTGTGTGTGTGTGTGTGTGTGTGTATGAGATGTTTTGCTGGTGTTGGTTCTTTCCGGCGATACGTCAATGTGAAACACAAGACAAACTAAACGCATTACTTTTAACGCCACAAAGCCTCTCTGGTGTCTGGTGTTTTTACCAGCCAAGCTTTCAGTAAAAAAACAACTTTCCAATATGTTGAGCGACGAGCCGGACCTATTTTCACGAACATACTTTTTGTTTTCGACAAACCCCCGTCTGCTCTGTGGGGTTTATTGTCCTTCATCTGTTGCCGTACCGTGCCGCCACTTAATGAGAGATAGCATCTCTTCTGCACCGTTTCCCCTGAAAGGACGGGTAGCCATTACTGGGCGACAGAGTGTGCACCTTGATTTATAGGAGACAAGAAAAGGCCTGCAACCACTGTGTACACACACACACACACACACACACACACACACACACAAGCACCTACACATCCATATCAACAAACTACTTGCCCACACGCACACACGCGCACACACACACACACACACACACACACACACACACACACACACACACACACACACACACACACACACACACACACACACACACAGCCATGGCGTGACTGTCTGTCTGTCAATGTGCACATTCAACAGTTCAGCGGCCATATTTTCTTGGCTGGCGGCGGCTGGTCACCATGGTTTCCTCCGTCGCGCCATATGAGCAGCGAGGAGGCCTGGGTGACATCATGTCACAGTCCAGGGAGACTGTAAAGTACACACAGTGTGTGTGTGACGCACACGCACACACACGGCACGATGTATTCACCGAGAGGTGTGCTCAAGTGTTTTATGGGGTGGCCTATACAAGGTGCAAGACTAATTATCGCAATTAGTTAAATAATCAACTGTCTAAACACGCACTGAAGTGGCTGTCTGTGTGTGTGTGTGTGTGTGTGTCATACCCATTTCTGCGTGTGTGCTTCTGTATTTGTGTCTGTCTGCACGTTTCTGCGTCTGTGTATTTGTGTGCTGTTATGTGTCTGTGTGTGTGTGTGTGTGTGTGTGTGGGTCTGTCTGTCTGTCTCTGCCTGCCTGCCTGTGTCTGTGAGTACCCTGAGTGCAATCGGGGATAGGATATATAAATTCCCAGCTCTCCCTGGTCTCGGGTCTCACCTCCTCGGCGCTCGCCTCGGCACCTAGTGCCCCCCATTAGAAATACTTTCCACATCGCTCGCAGGTTATTCTTAACCTCTGTATACACCGCATACATCACAGGCCTCGGCGAGACGGCGGCCATCTTGAAAACCCAACCACAGGGGAATCATGAATTTGCAGCTTAAGTGGTCGGCGAGCTGTTTATAGGAGGTTGCAGACTGGGTGTGATGATGTTATGATGGCATTACTTTATTATGCACGCTAATGGAAAACAAAACGGCAGTTAACCAACAAGTGAATAGCGCTTTTCCCGTTTTTCGGTTTCGTTTGTCCGCGGTTTGTCATTTTTATTCCCCCGTCTTGACTGCCATAAGACACACACAACAGAAGAGTGCAAAAAAACAACCAAAAAACCCCCCCAGCAGTTTATGCTTATGAAGGAATGTGTGAATGAAAGAGGGAGTGAAAAAATAGACGTGGATCGATGGGTCTGAAGGGCCGCTGCGCATTTTTTCACCGAGCACACTAGACTGCGAGACTAGACGCTGTGCTTATCTCCCCGTCTGTGTTATGTTATGCAAAGAAATATGAATCTCCATGCATTGTGCACGCAGGAACCAGACAGACACCCAGACAGCCTCGCTGACACCACTGTAGTGTGTGTGTGACTGACACCATTGTGTGTGTGTGTGTGTGTGTGTGTGTGTGTGTGTGTGTGTGTGTGTGTGCGGCCCTCTCACCTTCGGCGGGGCTGAGTCCCCTGGCTGCGGAGATCATGGAGAGGGTGGGGCTGCTGTGGACGGACCGCAGGTAGCTCTCCATGTGGGGGCTGACGTAGGGGTGGGGCGGGGCGAAGGGCGAGTCCACAGTCACGTGGGGAGACAGGCGGATCAGGGGGATGTCCGAGACCACAGGACTGCCCGTCAGTCCCGGGGGTCTAGGAGGGAGGGAGGGAGAGAGAGGGAGACTTTTAGTAAAAGTACTTCTTTTAACGTCAAAACGGATTACAATTACATATACAAGAAAGGAGCACTTCATAGCCGTCGACCGTGACTCGCGCCATGGGACACGGATAAAGAGAGTAAAAATATAGACTGTTGAGTGAAAGAAAGACAAAGAAACGTGGGTCACAGAGGAAGACGGGGGGGACATTTAGGGAAGACAGTAAGCAAGACGGATGGAAGATGGAAACACGGATCATGGAGAGTCGGTTACAATTACTTGGTCTGCGCTGTGCAAAAAAAAAAACCCCGAAAAGAAAAGGGAAGAGAAAGCATGGAGGAGAAATCAGGGCCTTGACTGACAGCCTCAGGAGAAAGAAAGAAGAAAACGCTCTTCTCCTGCTCTCTTTCCACGAGCCAATACGTCTATAATGAGCCCTTATGTCTCGGGCCTCCTCATATTAAGCCCCGCAGCCGAGGACAAGTCAGGACAGTTAGACAGCAGACTGTTCTCAGACCTATGAGACAACTAGCTATCCTGTCTGGCTGGGTGGGCACCGTCAAAGCCTCTCCAATTAGATATTACACAGCCGGTGATAAGAGAGAGCAACATATCCGGATTAATTCAAACAAAAGACCTGTAATACCCCTCCGAGAATGGCGTTAAAAGGAAGTAGAAAAAGGAAAAAAAGAGGGGTTTGAAGTTCCTTATAGCGGCGGCCAATAGCCGCGTCAGGCCCCCACAGTGAATTTGTCACGCGTTGACAGCTAACTTGGCGGCACATGGCGAGCAGGAGCGCAGACAAGAGGTATGTTGTAACTCTCGAGAGTTGCCCACGGGGGTATGAGCCGTAGATAAAGACGGTCTGCCGGGCCCCTGGCAGTGACGCAAAGCCTTTGAACAGGGGCACCGGTCTCTGTGTGTGCGTGTGTGTGCGTGTGCATGTGTCTACCTGCTGCTGAACAGCGCCGATAACGCAAGGCGGCAGGCGGCTCAGTGTGGGGGCCGAGGAACACCTGGGAGCTATTTTCAGACCCCGGCCTTAAAAAGCCCCACCGAAACGTTCGTATTTCAAGACGCACTTGCCTGTCTCCATCCTGTTCTCGGCACGGTAAAACATAACGCGTGACGCATGATGTGTTTTGTTGCTCTGCACTTACTTTGACCTGTGGTCGGTTACCTTGCTGTTTATTTTTTGACTGATTTGAACACATGCAACCAAGATTAAAATACAAATGTTTTGGAAACCTTTCTAAGGTTTCCGACTAAACCAACACTTTTTTTCTTCGCTGCTTTGTTGTGCTAATTGCAATTTGGATTCGCGTTCAGTAGTGATTTACCCATTCTGTGCCAATGAGGTCAACTTTTGTTGATTGTCAAATAAAGCAAGATATTTTTTCGTTTTACGTCTCCCTAAAAGTGCATTCACCTCTTCCACTGCACTCCCACAGTCCAGAAGCATTTTCTCTCCTCTCTCTCTCTCTGTCTCTCTGTGTGTATCATTTCCGAGGAAATGACCACAGTAGTGAGTCACCATAGATCTGTGGGCAGTCCTCACCAAGCGTGATGGATGAGCAAACTGTGGTGTGTGTGCATGATGTTTTAAAAACATGAACATGTTTTTGAACATCAGGGTCATTTCCTTTATTCTCAAGGAATTCAGGAGTTCCCCCTCTTTAAAATCACCACAAATAACAAATAACATAAAAACATTTGAAAACGTTTTACAGGAAAAGAAAAGGACAGGGATTTTGATGTAAAAATACTCGTAGAACAAGGCGTTAACAATTGACACAGGATTAGCACTGGGAAAATGTATTTTTCATTTCATGGGGCCTTTAATGACTTCCTCATTACATAAATAAGATACATTAAAAAAATCAATTATTTGAAAAGATCGTTAGACTAATTTGACTATAAAAATAATCGCTAGTTTGCCTCCTAATCCAACCCAGCCAAGGCCAACGTCCGGGCCTTTGCCAGTCAGCCCTGGACCCTGAGTTTTCTCTCTCTCTTTCTCTCCCTCTCTCCCCCTCTCTCTCTCTCTCTCCCTCTCTCTCTCTGTGTTTCCCGTAAAGCGCACGCAGCCTTGCCGACCTTGTCCCCTGGCCAACTTTCTGCCTTCGGCCCCTCACTCCTCTCCAGCCGACAACCATAAAGGGCCCTCTGTTCTGGGCGGGAGAGGAATGGGTGGGTGAGGGCTGCGAGGAGCGGCGGAGGAGGCGGTGGAGGTGGCGGTGTTGGAGGTGGGTGCAGCGGTGAGAAGAAACAGGCGCCCCATACACAAGAAAACATGCATCCCCAACCAGATCTCCTTCTCTAAACAGCGTACACATGGTGGCTGGCAGCGCTCCCCTTCTCCCGAGATTAAAGGTGGTTTGATGAAGCACTAGCGTAGCATGGCTAGATCAGATCCCCCCCCTCCTCCCCCCCCTTCCCTGCCTATTGTTAAAAGACTGCAGGGGAAACCTGAATGAATCAAAGACGCCATTCATCGTCATGCCAAGAAATGTTCACACAATCTAGGTATTGGCAGTTATTATGCCGTGTGGTGTGGTGTGATGCGGACGCTTTATGTGCTCGCGTTCGCGCATAAAATGAGATCACCCTTTGAATAAACCAGCCGGAGCCAATTGCCTCGAGGCTTAGCATTTCAATCTCCCAGCTGCCCCATGTCAGTATTAAATTAAAGAAATTCACAGCCAAGTATGATTTCACACGCAATTTTTTATGATTGTTTTGATTCACAGTGATTTGGTTTTTACGAAGTGAAATCAAATAATTGTCGTTACTGAACGATGCGCAACAACCGTGAACACGGCCGTGGACATTTCACAGACGTTTCCGTCGGGGACGTTTTCACAGAGAGGACTGTATTCGTATTTCCACCGTTGCGATCGCTGCGGTTTTCGCCGTTATCCTGCGGTTTCGGCATTTTGTATTTTTTTTTGGCAGAACCTTATCTCTCCATACTCGGCGAAACGAAACCAAACAACAGCCCAGGCGTCGGTATGTTCGCAGCCTGCGCTGTGGTTCCGACGTCAACAACGCGGCCCGTTTGGTCCAGGTTGCTATGGGTTGGCCCTGCCTGTCGGCATGCCACCGCCGAGCCGCAGTAAATCGCTCAAACGCTCCCAACAGCCCGCTGCGTATATCTGAGGACTCGATAATAAGCTGAAATTTACTGCCGTTGGCTGACAGGAGGCCGCAAATAACAGACGAGTACCTGACAGGTACCATTACCCAAGCCTTGTCGCCACGCCCTCCCCCCCCCTCCCCAACCCTTGACAAGATGTTACTTGAAGTGTGGGAGTGTGTTTCCTGCGTCGGTTCATTTGTACGCGTGCATGTGTGTTTGTTTGGCCTGCAGGTGTGCATATGTTTGGCGTATCGTATTTGTGTGCCGGCGTGTGTGTGTGTGTGTGTGTGTGTGTGTGTGTCTTCTGTGTAGTACGTGTGCTTTTTGCTAGTGCGGGCATGCTGTGTGTAGGTGAGCATGTGTGTGCGTGTGCCTTTGCTTGAGTGTGCTTGCGTGCCTGTGTGTGTGTTTGTGCCCGCTTTTGCTGGTGTGTGTGTGTGTGTGTGTGTGTGTGTGTGTGACTATAGTCACAGAGCTAATGGGCAGCTTTGGAGGGCCTGTGTGTCAGTGGGAGACAGCCCCTCTCTCTCTCTCTCTCAATCAGTGGCTGTCGTTTTAAATACACTTCCATCATACCTGGTCTCTATGGGGGGTTGACCTGCATTAACAGGACTAATGGTGGAAACGGAGATCGAGGCTGAGCGCATGTTTATGTTTATTAGTCATGCAGACGACTGCATCGCGCATCACATTTCTCAATGTAACAAACGAGAGAGAGGAAGGGGTAAAAATGTAAGACGCAAGAAAAATGGAAAGGGACAGACAGGGAGATCTAGAGAAACTGTCGGTGCCACTGCAGGTAGGCAGAAGGTAGGTGTCTGTTGACGCCGCCGCAGGTAGGTCAAAGGTGGGTCGGAGGTATGCATCTGCGAGCTAATTGCAGTTTGCCTCCGTGTTGCGGCCCGTGTTATTACACATTCTCTTGCCGTCGCTTTGTTTAAACTTCTGCTGTGGGAAAAAGTGATTTGGACAGGGTACGGCTTGTTTGGCTCACCGGGAAGATTGTGAGTGAGCGCATGCCAGAGTGAATATACACGATACGGTTGCTGGCAGGTACAGATCCACGGTGATAAGCGGTTAGGTGCAGACGTTGTTGTTGTTGTTGTTGGATACTGGTTGGATACTGTTGTATTCAATTCCAGTTGTGTTTAATGTTGGAAACCTGAGGATACTTCTCTTGATAAGGAAAGCATGTGTTGGCGACTGTCGACGTAGATTTCAGCTGTTTTTATTTGTCCAACAGTGGTGGTTTAATGAACCTCTGGATTGTCCTCGAAGTGTCATGACCATAGTGCATAATTAAAAACATGGTCAGAGTGCTCATATAATGAGAGGGTAGTGTAAGGAGGCAAGATCATTTGAAGTGCCAGAATTAGATACAATCTGTTTTCTATTTTCATATTTTCTCATGCTTTTACATTTGAATTGTGATTTACACAAGCGAAAAAAGGGGGACGCCGGTTAACCACACGGTTGGGCAACCTTCACCAGTTGAAAATGACTCGTACCGCGTCTGATATCGCGCATATTTCGCATTAAGTTTTAACGCCGCCGTACATTAATTGACGTACAGTACAGCTCAGTGTTTCTGTCTCAGTGAATTCTCATCTGCTTCACATCTTAACAGACTAAACCGCTAAAACCCCCTTGTTCGGCCTGCCTGTTCGGCCTGCCTGTTCTGGCTGCCTGTAATGCTCCAACGTCTGTCAACAGGGTTTGAATTCGCCTCTCCGGCATTTTCCCTACTGGTTCAGAGTGGGATGAATTATGACTTGACACATTACCGTCTGTACTCCTGGGCAGCCAAAGCAATGGAGATAAATCATCTTGCCAACCCACAGGGGACGCGGTAAGATCCTGCATTAGACTGGTTTGTTTTGGGGTTTTTATTTGTTGGTGCCGCGATCAAGACGCAGAGGATTCGAACGCCGCAAAACCACAAAAAGGGTGTTGTTGGTAGACTGCGGCACAATGGCACTGTAATGAGGTGTTAGTTGGGAATAATTAGGGTGTAATTGTCTATCTGTTGCTGTTCCATGCTGTCACTTTCTGGATGTCTTAAAGGGGAAGAAAATTACTCTGAGGCCATGCGTTCAAGCGTAACATTCGCTGTGCTATTGATACGCGGCGCAGCCGGGTTTGGATGGATGGGACCTCTTGTCCTTTAACAGTGCATTCCTGGCAGTAACTCAAGGGATGCGCACAGATCCACCCTTTCACCATGACGACCGATCCCAGGCTACAGCCAGCGCCACTGTCGGGACAACAACGTCAAGATGCCCATCAACTGACCGACAAATCAGAATGCTTCATTGTCTGGATCCGCCACGTCCCATTCTGTCCAATCGTTCTCCATCCCTTGCGTAACCCAAACCAAAACAAGAAAAAAAAATTGCCCTAATTGGCCAGCTCTGTAATCCATTCAATGTAACATTCCCGGGTCGAACATGCCTATTGCCTTGTGAGCTGGACCGCATCTGTTTGTGTGCAGGGGCGGGGCAGGCCTCAAGTCTACCGCACAAAAACCTTGGGCATAATTCAGCATTTCAGCGCTACAATTTCACCCCCTCATCCGCCTGCAAGCGTACTGAAAGGCATGAATACGGGCTGAGGAATGAGTGGGAGGGAGTCGGTTCGGCTGGTCCGATTGCCTCCGTGTTGAGGTTCTGGGAGCGGAAGGCCAAGGGGTTTGGACGCTAATTACCTTGTCCAACAGGCTGACATGGTGGCTGGCTTGTGGTCCTTCTCACCGAGGCTGTCTGGGCCCCCACGATTCACAAGCAAGGCGTCGCACCCTGACTCTGACGCAAACCTGAGAGAGGGCTCTTGATAATGCGCACATTTATTTATAGTTCACGGTGCGTTTGCGAAAGGCGGCACCGGGGGTATTGCAAGCTGACCAATAGCGTCGGACCACATTGGGAAGCTGCCCGGCGGTATCTGGGGTTTGAGCTCAGTCACTGTGCCCTTGAAGAAGTGTATCCAGTGGAAGTACAAATTATCGGACCCACTGGCTGTGTAGCTGGCGTTGTTGTAGGATGTGTCACAGCCGCAAGAATTTCGGAAGACAGGATGCAGCAAAAACGATTGAGCCTTGGACTCAGGCCCTTTCAGTTCAGTGAGTCGGTCTCTGCCACTCGGCTCCCTACACCTTGGAGAGCGTGTGAGTTGACCCTCGAGTTGGGTTGGGTTGGGGAGAGTAGATCTACTGACTGCCCTGTACCAAAGATGGCCTGGTGTTTTGACAGCTGCCTGAGGGCCTCGATTTGCTCCATGCAGACATATGTACGCGCTATGACACAAAACACCACCACTCGGCTTCACTGTGCTCTATTTTATGGAAATCAGAGGTGCGTTGGGGATGGGGATGGGGATGGTGGTGGTGGGGGTGGGGTGGGGGCGGGGGTGTACCAGGGGTTGTAATTAGGTGAATTCGGCAGGGGAAGGACTGGGGGAAAGGGGACGAGGTGTTGATGAATTAGGGGAGTGCTCTGTCAGAGGCGCATCACATTAATCAGGACGGACGGAGCGGCTTTGCGAACGCGACGGTGTCTTTCGCCTGCCGTCCTCGCCGCCCGGTCTCGTGCATTGTGATAAATAGCTCGGCCCGTGTCGTGTATCACTGGATCTTCCTGAATTTAAATGCAACAACCCCCTGTTCTCACAAAGCTGCTATTGATCTTCTTCCTCCGAGTGTCCCTGTTTCTGTATATCCTAGATAAGATGGGCCAGCAATGCCAAGGATTGAAAACTTTATTGGTGAGCATGGAAAGCCTGTTTTCACGTAATTGGTATATATCGTCACTTATTTCCTTGCAAATCACTGCAACTGTAGTTTATTGTATTTGCTAAATAACCGCAGTTTAACACATTCCCGCTATCGTTTGCCACAGAGACCTTTTTGAAAACAAGCAAAAACAATGTACTTTTACACAATTTACCCTTCATGGTCACATAATTGCCACACTTTTACTTGCATACAGAACACTCCTGTGTAACTTCCAACATGGCCGTCCGCTAGGCCGTCTCTGAGGGCGTGTCTTAATAGAAAAAAGATGTTTCTTGGCTGAACTTCCTAGCGCTCTGGACAACGCCAGGGCCGGAGCGAGCTCTCCAAGTCCCAAAACCATGAAATGTTAGGAGGGTGGATAGGAACGGAAATGTTAACATTCTGTTATATCGGCACTAATGCGCCATGCCTCGTCTTTCACTCTAACTCCCCCTAACCCCCCCCCCCCCACACACACACACACACATGCACATACCCCCCCCCCCCCCCCCCTCTCTCTCTCTCCCCCCTTTCTTTTTCTCTCTCTTTCTCTCTGTCTCTGTGTATCATGTCTGGCTTTGAAGTATGTGAACTTGGCTCTCGTCCTGTAGCTTATAAAGAAAGGCTTTCTGGCACCAACAGTGAGGGAGGAGCGTCGCGTTTTCTGGGGGGGAATAAAAGCAACGTAGGGGCCACAACTCATCCACAGCACAATCCACTCCTGGCGCGCTGCGCTCACAGATGCTTGCGCTGCCACGCATGAACGCACACAAGGGCCGACATTTGCTTTTTAAAGCTGCATTTCAACGGGTGTCTCGACGGTCTCAATAAAGCATTTGACTTCCTGAGTCGGGTTTTAGTCCTCTTAGCGTGATTCCCGAAGTCCGCGATGACACAAAGTTAATATATGTGCTCACTTACCTGTCACTGGTGAAAGTAATCTTTGAGAAGGTGCTCATGTGTATTCTCATACTTGTTGAAAGTTGTGGACATTTATTTTTTGAAGGGACGTCTACGGTACAGTTGGGGTTGAATCTATGCAAGTATTATGAGATTATGTTACATATAAAGTATAACATCATGTTATCTGTATAATGTATAGGGGTATGTTAAACATATAAATTATAGGATTATGTTGAATACATTAAAGGGGAACTGCGCCGATTTTCAACCCGGCTTTGTAATCATTGCAATGTCGGTAGTGTATGCTATGGAACCATGTTTACTTTTTCTCCATGTTGACTGCACCCAGGTCTCCCCGCTGCTACCCACGTTGTAATGATACAAAGCCGGTGGAAACTCAACCAGCTTCCCCTGAAGTTCCCCTTAAGTATAGGATTGGTGGGGACTGTGGGGAGGATGCTTACCCGTGTAGGGCGTGGAGGGGGTGTGGCTCATAATGGTACCGCCCCTCATGGTGGCGCACGTCAATCGGGATCGGCGTGTGAAATGTGGGGAAGAGCGGGTGACCACCTGAGAGAGAGAGAGAGAGAGAGAGAGAGAGAGAGAGAGAGAGGTCAAAACCCGAACTCCTTTAATTACGCTATCATAAAGGTTTCATGCACACACAGACACAAAAACGGAAAAGAAAAGGACAGTTATTCCATCAAAAGGACGATGACATGCGACACGTTCCCCCAGATCTGGCTGAACGCTAGTTTTTCCCGAACGTTGGCACTACCACACAGGAAACGCAGGCGCTAAATAAGTAATGCTGCTTGTTCAGAGACAGAGTCTGGCTCTGGGAGATGAGAGGGTTCACACTGGGCCCCTGACAAAGACCTGCCGAGTGGACGCCTTTGAACCGCAGGGGGGTGGAGTGAGAGAGAGGGGGAGAGAGAGAGAGGGAGAGAGGGAAAAGAGGGAATACAGTGTGTGAAACAGCCATGGGAAGATGAATCGAGACAAGATGAAGGCTCTTGATTTGAACTGGCAGCCACACAAAAGTTGAAAAAACCCATGAAGTATTCGCCTCCCTCCCCACCACCGCCCCCCCCCACCCCCCCCCCCCCCCCCCCACACACACACACAAAAGACAAAAACACACCATTATTTTAAACAGACTGTCTATATTGTCCACCACGTGGTAAACAATGATGAATCCATTGATGGGAAATACTGTAAGTCACACCACCGCTTGCCTTCCTCCAACTGATTCGCTTGCGTGCCAACCGCTCAGCAGGAGATGCAAACGTAGTGTTTTACAGTTCCCATAATCCCGTCCTAATTGGAGCCCTTCAGACGCGCCGTGGCTCACGTCCTGAGAAATGTGTGTCCATTAACGGCGCCCGCACTATCTAATAAGGCCAACGCGTGGTTTTTTTTACACAACAATGACTGCTCTCTCTCTCTCTCTCTTTTATTTATTTATTTATTTTTTAATGCGACTGAGCAAAAGAATGCGCAAATCGACTGTTTCCTGTCAT
This sequence comes from Merluccius polli, assembly GCA_030340625.1. Classification (NCBI taxonomy): domain Eukaryota; kingdom Metazoa; phylum Chordata; class Actinopteri; order Gadiformes; family Merlucciidae; genus Merluccius; species Merluccius polli. The sequence continues at coordinate 10,446 of JAOPHQ010001279.1, read as the reverse complement.
AAAGGGTCTGGTACCTGGGGCCCTCGCTACGGGAACACCGAGCACGTCGTCATTAATTACTGTTATTACCGCGGCAGATTATGGGATGTTTCTTGTTCTTCGATGTTTGCATTGACAAGAGAGGGAGAGCGTCGTAATTTGCTCGATGCCCTGCGGCAACCTTGGCAACAAACAAATTCCCCGGTTCAAAGGATGGACGGAAAGAAAGAAGAGGAGAAATAAGGAAAGACAAGAGAAGAGAAGGAGGGGAAGGAAAGAAAGGCTATTCTTTCTTGGGTCTGCTGATCCAGGGGTCAACTGCCATTTTTTTTTTCTCTCACTGAAAGCCCAATGAGGAAAGAGGAAGTGGGTTCCTATAAAGTAAAGCCCATGCGTAGAAATGTCCCAGATACAGGGGTGTGTATTCCAGTTTAATTGAAATGAAAGTAAGTTAAGCCATCAAGGAGTCCCGCATTTAAATACAAGTACAATAAAAAACAATAATTTGTTTTAGTTTTTAAAAAAAGTGGTTCAGGTATTTATTTTCCCCGGCCAAACCTATTTTTAAGCCTCGAGGCCTCAGGCCCGGATGAGTCAGCATTCATGCTTTTCTCTCCCCTAAACCCCATTCCCATTAGCTCATGTGTGATTGGCAGCCATTACAGAGATAAACCCTGTGGACCTGAAGTTCTTCTTCTTCTTCTCCTCCTTCTTCTTCTTCGAATCACTCCAGTGTCTGAGATGAGCACATTCCCCTTCGAGGCCCCAGAGCTCAGACGGTGAAAACAAGGTGTAACAGGACTCTGGGAGCCCGCGGGTGTGTTGTTTCAGTGAAGGGGTGGCCAGACACACAAAGACCCACATTACCGCTGCTTAACCCTGATTGAGCCTATTGTTCAGATGATTGCCTGAGCTGTGTACCGTCTTGTTCTCCCCCGGCTACTTCTGACAATCACACACACCACCGCCGCCGCTAGTGGCCTGCGCACAGTGTTTCCAAAAGGGGACGTGTCGACCGACCGCCGATTGACCGGACTAGGAAGTCATTTGCATGAAGGATAGACGGGCCTTGGATTGACTGACAGAAATGATTTGCGTCAAATTGTCAAACGCCAGTCGAACAGCTCGGCCGCACGAGACAAAAGTGGAGAGAAAACCGGTGGAAAAATTACCCACAATGCCACATTGAGCATCATTGAAAAGTTCCTGTAGAGGCCCCCCTTCCTCTCTCTATCTGTCTCTCTCTCTCTCTCTCTCCTTGTCTCCTCTCGTCGGCAGACATTCAGTGCGGGATGTGTTTATTTCAACATCCCAGTTGCTGGATCTCAGCCAATGACCCCCCCCCCCAATCCCCTCATCCCTTCATGGTCTTTGTCCAAGAGACGGGGAGATCTCTTCAGAGTCGACTTGCCAGAAGAGGTTGCCCAGTAAATGAGAGTGAGAAGTGAGAGGCAGACACATGGGCAGTTGCAGGAGCGAAGGGGAGCTCGGAGTCACAGCTTTGTTTCCCCAAGTAGCCGGCTGAAGTTCCCAGCTTTGTCTGGTGAGGGGTGCCCTGCTGCTCCCCGCTGCCTGGCACCTCTGGGGGGGGGGGGTATTTATATAGTGGTGGTAAAGAGGAGCGAAAGGGAGGGAGGGTGGTGGTGGTGGTGGGTCAAGGAGGAGCGGGTCACCGAGGCAGCGCTAGACATGAGGGGTTTGCGACAAAGACGGGGGGGCGCTTGGGTCAGAAGTTGTGCCGTGAGAGGAATGCTGAAGTACTCTTGTAAAAAAAAGAAAAGTAGGATGTTGGAAGAGCAATGACTAATGGGAATACACTACAACTGAGTCTGAACTTTTTTTGATGTCCCATTAGCGACTGGTAATTCAATTTGTTAGCAAAAAAAACATTCACAATCCTTGTGCACACACACACACACACACATTCCAGATAATGAGCTGTCTTAAGCCTGAGCCCCAGAAGCAAGGCGACCCCACCCTAGAGCTGGCGCTGGTGAATGTGTGGGAGCCGAGGCCTGTCCATCACCCGGACAGCTGCATTGTTTCCTGGGCTCCCCCAACAGGTACGTGCCTGGGACACATCCTCACGCCTGTTTACCTTGGGTTGCTGATGCTTGTCTTTTTTATTTCGTTTTTTTAAAATTATTTTTGGATGTCTTGGGATGTGGGGGACAACTAAGCAACTGAGTCAGACCCACCCAGAGCACGGAGAACCAAGCTCCCCACGTGCCAAAATACCTCCGGTGGTTCAGCGGAGGTGTGCCACTTTCACAGTACACAATCGAGTAGTTTTGTGAGTGACAAACGGAGGTGACTAAGACTTACACTGGCGCTAGAATTATTATTTTTACTGTTGAATGACAGTGGAAAAATACAATCTTTTTAAAGTAAAATATTAAACTGCAGTCTCGGCCTCGACGTTGGCCGCCTATGATTCATCCGTGCGGATTAGCCCCACCGATGCTTCGTGACGAGATGTTCCTACTCAGGCAAAGCCTCCGAGAACTCGCCGTGTCAAACAACGTCCTACGACAGTACATTTGTAACGCCGGTGAGTTTCAGCCTCATAGGGAGATTGTGTGGAAATACGCCGTCTCCCACCGTTCTCAGATCTCTGGATCATAACATGTTTGCTTTAACACCACCCCCACCCCCCCCCGCCCCACCTCCCCAGCCCCTATAACAAGCTCTCAGATCTGCCAAACATCCTGCCAACAGGCGGGAGAGAGGAGAGAGGGCCACATCTCCTTGTCTTTGTTTAGGTCTTAAAATCCCTGGTTTGATCTGCTCCTAAAGACAATGCCAGGTGTTTGGTGTTAACAAAAGGCCTCCCTAGGATCTTCCAACTAAGGGAAAAGCCGCGAGAGTGTAGGGCAGTGGGGAGGGGGCCCTTCGTGTCCAGGCGAGGCCCCCTGATCGGGGCGGGGGGGCCAGGGTTGAAGTGTTGAGTGTAGGGGTCTCTTCCCTCGGAGGAAGCACTCAGCGACAATAATAACGTCCTCCGAGGCTGGGCCGGGGCAGTTGGAGCAAGAAAGAAAAACGTTGTGTGTGTGTGTGTGTGTGTGTGTGTGTGTGGGGGGGGGGGTGGTGGTAGGATCTGGGTGCAGGGGGTTTGGCTCTGGGTGCAGGGGGGGACAGGAAATTCCAGTAGAAAATTTGGCTTTGGTCCTAACTACATAGCACTATGCCCACGGCTAAGCACAAACACAAACACACGCGCTCACACACACACACACACACACACGCTGTCTCCGTGTTGCCTTGCTTTGCATTCTGGGTAGATGACCCGGGGGCGAGCAGTGGCATGGTGGGAGCGTGCACAGTGACACGCTGGCTTGTTCAAAAAGATATCCGTGAAGGCCTTTCCAAAAACACATACACAGTGGCGCGCGGCGACCGCTAGAGCAGCGAGGGCTTCATAAAAACGTGTGTATTTAGCCTAATCCTGAACTGAAGCGCTGCACACACAACATGAGACCTTCAGGTTTAGCAGGCAAAGAGTTGCTTCCTCTCCGTTGCCGTGCATGGTTGAGCCATGGCGACAGAGGGATTAGGGGCTTAGAGCGGAGCACGAAACCATCACTAACTATAAAAAGAGGTCTTAACAGTGTGGCTCTTTTCATTGAACTGCCCCTAAGGGAGGGTCAAATTATCCTTTTTTTTTTTTTAATTGATCGATGAAGGGGGCTTTTTTTGGAGCCAGAAGGTAAGCGGATCGGGCTAGTGGTCTGCGTACCCGACACACGACGGGTTCGGCAGGAAATTCATTGCTAACTCCTGGGAAGTGTGTTTATGTTGTTGTAAAGTGCACATATCAAACGGCTCCGGAGGAAAAAAAAACAAGCGAGGCGGCTTTAGGTGGGAACGGCCTTTACTTCGAGCCTGTAGCCCTTTTTTTTTATAGTGCATTAGGAAACCAGCTGTTTATGTTTCAACTGTAACACTCTCCATTGTACCTTGGAGTGTGTGTGTCGTGTGTGAGTATTCAGTCAGGAACTGTCTTTGTTTATGTTCCTGCGTGTGAATTTCTGTGCGGCAACGTGCTTTGTGTGTCTGAGTCGATGCGTGTTTATGAAACCACTCATGGGTGCAGGCGTTTAGCGAGAGCACAGCGCCGGGAAGTGGCGCTGGTATATAAACGTACGCCGTGACTGTGTGACGCTTCCATGCATCCTGTCCAGTGTTGAATCAAAAAAGATCTCACAGTTTGAACTTCTGGCTCCTACCAGGGGCTGTGACTGTCTGTTTACATCACGTTGCCATGGCTACCGGTATCCAGATGTGTTGTATCATATAACTGCAGTTTAGCTACAGTAAAAAGCAACCGCAGGCCCTCGGATGTCTTCCTCCTGCTGTGCTGTCTTGTGTTTACCGGCCCCAGCTGCCTCCTGCCTCCCATCCGATTCGTCTCTGTCAAAACCGGCACGCTCACCTCGGGCCAATCAGCTCTCGGGACCAGGCGTGACCCTAACCTACCGCCGGTGTGTGATCCATCACCTCGGCACAGTAGGCGTCGGCCCGCCTCTCTCTCCCTAATTGTTCTGAGGCCCGGGCAGTAGTAACCAGACCTCGCCTCACCATGGCGATCACTAGCGGTGCGTGGTCATTATGCACCTCCATTCGCGGTGGGTTGGCCATTGGGGAGCGCTTGAGTTGGGAGATATCACACACCTGAACCTCGTATGCAACACAACCCCCCTAAATAGTTAGATTAGAAACCCATCAGAACTGCATTTCCCCACCGAATCTCAGGTATGAGATTGTCCCCGATAATTTAGCATAGCGATAGCATCTCTGGAGCCTGATGGCATCACAGGCAGATTGTTGCCTAGTGGTCGGCATGCCTCACCGGGTCTAGAATAGGGAGGATGGTGGGATGAGATTAGCGTTTGGCTGTGAGGACATTAGGGGGGGGGCGCATGGGGAGACGGGTTCAACCCCCATGTGTGAACTTCAATGCTCCAGTGTGATGTTAGCATGCAGTTAGCGTGGGCTAGTGTAGCGCTCGGGGCAGCAGGGTGACGGCCTCTCTGCAGAGACTGATGGTGTGTCGGAATAATCAGCTACCTGTACAGACTGCTGATTTATCACCTGCCTGCCCTGCTGCCCGGCTGGGAGCACAGGTGTAGGTCTGATTAGCTAATTGCTGAACACAGCCTGTTATCACCACGACAACGGGCGGTGAGAAGGAAGAGGTTGGTGAACTGGGAGGAGGGGAGACATCCGAAAAACCAAGCCAATACTATATCAGTGTATATTGTGGTTGGCCATTGTGTGTATTTGGACAATATTGGCAACTTTACCGTTGCAGGTTGATATTGTAATGTGCCTTTTTTTTCTCCCAACATGCGGTTTGGTTTAACACAAAACTGTCTTTTCAGCTCCTTATTCCAAAAGAGCACAATTGTGTAATCAATTAAGGCCAAGCATCAAGGCTAGCATCAAGTGCTTTCCTGTTGTACAGGTCCAGGAACAGTCATGCATCTTCAACCCTGCAGCCGCAGCTGTTGGAAACACGGCCTGTTCCTCCACAGCGTGTCCTGAGTTTCCAATGACGACATCCTCTGCTCAAACTCAAGACTCAGCAAAGCATCCCCCCCCCCCCACACACACACACACACCACCAGCCACCCACCATCCTGTCCCCTAACTTGTAAACTAGGCAGTCTTGTTTTTTTAAGGAAAGAAGAAGTGACACAGAGGAAGTGCCCAAAATGGCCATCAATGTGTGAAGGAAAGGGCCGAGAGCACATATCAATCTGTGTGTCTTGGCTGGAGGGTCACCCCAAGGTGAGACCATCCCCAGGGAGAGCTTCTCTCAGCAGGGCCCAGAGAGAGGGGCTTGAAGTGGGGGGGTTCATCCTGCAGTAAACTGGCCTGGTCTCCATCAAGTGTGTCATGCTGAGTTTGTTGAGGTATGTCAGTGTTCAAACGATTTTCCTGTTGTGCCATTCGTTTATAAATGTTGTCATTTAGGACAGACATTTTGTTTACCACAATAACATGGGCAAATTCGTCATAGCTTTGAAAGTGAGGTGTATCAAAATGTGCTTGTTAAGAAACAACTGAAAGCCATAATTTCCATAGTTCAGACTCAAATATGCGTACAGTTTAGACTTTTTTGCCTAACATTACCATAAACCCTTTTTTTTGTTCTTCACTTTGAGCATAACCATTAATTACATACTTGGATTTGGATTACCCCAATCCTATAATAGTATGGTTTGATCTAGTTTTTTTTTTTAATGGCTACCACTTACTTCTACAGGATTGCTCCTGTTTTCCTGTGGTTCACATCTAGACCTTAAAGTGGACAGGAGGCTGACATATCTCTTCAGAGCTTCAAACCAAAACCCAGGTCTCTCCAATACACCCCATGTTATTTTATATTAGTTATGTAGTTGATCTCTCGTCGCACACATTTTACTGTCCAGAATGACAGTGTTATACTGTGCATTTAAAAAATACAACACTTTGGCTTGACTTTGGCTTGACTTGATCAAAGTAGTGTTGTGGTAAAAATCTCAATGAAAAAAAACATATTTCCCGCAACCAAAGCCTCAGTTACAGCAAACTATGCAGCCGCCACGTTGCGGCGCTTTGTAACGCAGGCCAGAGTGTGTTAAGTGCAGTTCCCTGCACTCTGGGTCACCTCTCCTTGATAAGATTAGACATCAGACAGAGTCGAGGCGACTGTGGCTCGTCGTCTTGGATACCGTGTGTGAGAACGGGTTGCTTGGAGAACATCTACCTCCTACCTCAGGGGTTTGGTTTTGGAGGCTGTAACGAGTAACAGCTGTAAGACACATTGCTGGAGCCATGACCTCTACAGCATAGGCCCCCTGATAACCCCCCCCCCCCCCCCCCCTCTAACACACCCCTCATACGACCACCAACTTAAACCATGGGGTACCACCTTAAAGTTCAGCCCCTTCTTCCTCCATGTACCCATTTTTACTCTAATTGTAAGTGACGGCTATATGTTTCTCGCCGTAAAACCAGTGCTACGTTGTGATGATGTGTAAGGTGTCCCATGTGGCTGTTGCCAGTACTGCATAGTGATTGTTACCGTGTATATAGAGAGAGAGAAACCATATTTTGATATTCAACATGGGTATTACTGAGCAGGAGGCTTTGGTATGCCTGCTGACGTCTTTCCCTTGTGTCGATGACCATGTGTAGCTCTGGTTTCAGGGAGTTCGGGACTCAAGAAAGGCCACGGGCTCCACCCACTGTTGAGAGGGTGGATTGATTTACCAAAAAACTCGATGTCATGATGACATTGTTGAACAGCTCTGTCTCGCACCACTGGTGTGACAAACCCCTTCTGGCCGATCGGATAATCAGCTACAAGCTCTTTAATTGAGAGAGCGTCCACATTAGTTCAAGAAGGACTATGAGAGTGAGTCCAGTCACACACCGCATGGAGGACCCGGTGATTTCAAAGGGGTCAGAGAATGGGGGTGGAGGTGGGGCCAGCGAGGGGGAGAGAATTGTTGGGAGGAGGGGAGTATGCTACAAGGGAGGAGGGGAGGTGCACAGAGCAGAGCATCCTTTCTTTGGGAACAATAGGACCTTGAACACATTATTTCACTGTCGCTTGTTTGCCGGGGTTGTTGAGGCATAAGGGGGTAGTTGGAGCAGGAGAAGGAGGAGGAGGGGTTTGTTTTTACAAGCTTCCTAGGGCTGAAGATGACGTGGGTTTAGGGGGTAGGGGGGTCAGTTCCACAGACCTTCTGAAAGAGTTGATGGTGGCACAGTCAGTCATGTGGGCAGAGCGTGTGTGATGCCAGCTAGCCACCTCGTCTCCAGTGGTCCAGGTAGTAAAAAAAAAAAACGAAGGTAAATACAAGTAGGACAAAATAAACAACACTGGCTCGATGAATGGAGGGGTGGGCGGATGGACGGACGGATGGATGAACGGACAACAAGAGTGAGAGAGGGATAGAGGGGGAGGGCAAAGAGTCAACAATGGTGTGAATTAAAACCACCGAGCTTCTGCTGAGTGAACAGCAGCATCATCATGATCTGGGTCACCAGTAGGAGCGACAGGGGCCAAAGGGCGCCTCTTACCAAAACATGGAGAAGTGCTGATGTATTAACAGTAAATTAGCTGCACACACTACATGGGCCTTTTACCGTTACGAACGCTTTGCATTAACTTACAGAAATGTTTGTTGCAACTATTTTTGGAGTCGGTCTTGTTTTCTACCACCCTAATTAAGTTAAGGCACACTTTCGCAAGACGTTTTTTTTTCTTCGACGTGGCTAAATTCACTCGATTTTTTTTTCTTCTTTGCCTTGCGTTGAAAGACACAAGTCCACACAAGTCAGATGGGTTACTTCGTGCCAGGGACCCTAATTTCATTAAAGCCATATCATGTTACACTGTTGGGATACCTCACTGGCGCTAAGACCCTAGCTCTCTCTCTCGCTCTCTCTCTCTCCTCTCTCTCGCTCTCTCTCTCCTCTCTCTCTCGCTCTCTCCTCTCTCCTCGCTCTCTCTCTCGCTCTCTCTCTCCTCTCTCCTCGCTCTCTCTCTCAGAGGGCAGCCGATGTGTTTACTTGGCCCCGTAATGCAAGTATGGAAGTCAAATAAACAAGGGGCCCTGCAAGCAACACATGCTGCTCTCATCAGTTCTCTGGCTGGCACTGAGGGGTCGAATCGTTTAAACACAGAGGGGAGTTGGGGATTTTACGGCATGGGAGAGAGAGAGAGAGAGAGAGAGAGAAAGGGAAGCTAGTCCCTGTGTTAGTTTACACGTCTTTCTTCATTAGCGTCCGTCCAAGGCGAGTGGGCGAACAGGAAGGCCATCGAACATGCATATGGGGGTGGTGGTGGTGGTGGGGGGTTACCAAGAGAGAGGTTTGAGGGGGGGAACGGGGAACGGTCTCATGAGGGATGTTAATATCCCAGCAGAGGGAAAAGTTTCAATTTTCACTCTTCTTAAGATTTTCTTCCGCTTTTGCACTATCCGTGTCTTTGAGTCTGTGTGTGCATGAGTTTGAGCATCTACGTGCACGTATGCGTTGCAGCATTTGCAACTGATTGTTTTGTCTCTCCCACTCTCACTCTCGCTATCTCGCTCACTCTCTCTCTCTCCCTCGCTCCTGTCACATTGACAGTGAGGCGGTCGAGAGCTCTCTGGGCTCGGGAGACGGCATCGAGTGGCGAGGACATTACTCAGCAACAACAAACAACAGGCTCGGCGAGATAAGGATTCATTTGTCACCTCGTGCCAGCGGAGACAAGCGCTGCGCCGCATTGTGTGTTAAATTTAGCCCCTCGCGAGGCCTCCCCCTATGTGACACCGCGGGGGTTGTGTGTCACCTCGGGGGGGGGGGGGGGGGGGAGGCCTTCTGGGGCTGTGGCAGGGTGGGTCGAGGAGATGGGGGAGAATCTGCTTCTTCTAACTCACAACCTTCATGGGTGTGTGTTTCAGCGGTGGCTCTCCCAGACGTGAATGAATTGTCCTGAGAGTGAGAGTTTTGCTGAGCAAGCAGATTCCTTTTTCGCGGTTTGCGATGCGACACTCACATTGCTGCTGGAGGTCACCGGTCTCTCTTTGTTTCGGAGGATGCCTTGCTCAGAGGTAGCTCCATTTTTGCTGCATCTCTGTTCTCTAGTGTGTTTTGTGTGGAGTTAACTTAGAGTTGACTATATAGTTTACCATGATCCATATTCATGGCCGAAAATCGAATGTAATGCTTTGAAATGCTTTGTTCGTAGTTTGCAATATGAAACAGTGTAGTATAGTATCCAGAGCAACATGTTGTTCAAATAGATAAGCCATTTGCTGATCCTTCATTAAAATACCACCATTTAAATGTGAAGAATGAGACGCGTTGAATGGCCATCTTCACTACTGACTCCTCGAAACCAGCCCAGGAACAGTAATCATCCGGTCTAACTGTGCTCCCCCCTGGGGGTTGCAGGTGAACAACCAAAGTTGTCCCCGTTTCTTAAAGACAGTTGCTGTGTGTAATAGTAGGGAAGACACATTCATTGGCTCCAGCCGTGCCACGAATAGCCACCAGCTTGTGATAATGGTCTTAGTTAGTATTCTGTTGGGAGGGTGATTAGCCCGGGAGCAAGAGAGACTCATTTAGAAATTGAACCATAAGCGGCAGGTGAAATAACCAAGCGATTGGAAAGCCTTGGATGTTGGAGGAGGAGGAGGAGGAGGAGGAGGAAGAGGCAGGAGGATGAAGCTGTTGAGAGTATGCACGTGTGCGCCGTGTTTCCACTGTGCACATGGAACGAGTGAACAGGGTGCACATCTCTCCCATGGATCCAAGAGGGATCAAAGACGTCCCCCCCACCCCCCTTTGGCTCTGTGGTGCAGCTTCTCCACATGCATCTGGATCAGCATTGAGCGCTGTGTATTCGCTCTAGACTGGATAGATATACCCTTACAGTGTTTCAGTGGATATGTCAAAACACGCTAGCGTCAAGCGGGAGGGACC
>JAOPHQ010001278.1:0-34926 GCA_030340625.1 Merluccius polli | reverse complement strand
GAGCTGGCCGAGGACAAGGAGAACTATAAGAAGTGCTATGAGCAGTTCTCCAAGAACCTCAAGGTTGGTTACTTAACATTACCAATGTGCAGGTTACGTGTTAAGTGTAGTGGCCCTCTTGCATTTATTTGGATCAAATTGGTGATCATCGTGCACAAGCCACCACCTCTAACTACGACAAAGTGTTACTTGTGTCTCTGTGACCCTACAGTGACCACCTGTCTGATCCTCTTTCCATATCACCAGCGTTAAGCTGCTTTAGACCTTTGAAAGCTCCTTACTGCCATCTTCTGTCTTGTTTGTGGACTGACATGAGTGTTACCAGAGACCTGGGCCCTCATTTATCAACGTTGCATACAAACAAATCTGCGCTTAAACCATGTGTACCATGTGTTCGAGAAAATGTGGGACTTGTCAATTTGTTCTTGGCTTGAGAATGTCCAAATACTTTTAACCTCAGATAGGCCACTGTGCGGGGTAGAGGGACACTCTGTTTATGGCAAACCACACTCGCTCCCATGCGACATTGTTAAGTTTAGAAGGGAGCAGGGCAGAGAGCGTAAATGTAATATGGTAATGAGCTAAGCCGGGCACGAGCATGAGGATTTAGAATGGTAGAGGATTTAGACTGGCCAGTATATTATATTATATATATATATATATATATATATATATATATATATATATATATATATATATATATATATATTAAGGGAAGTTGCGTACCCTATGCGTATGACAAGCATGAGAACGCTTAATAAATCCCAACTTTTTAGTGCGTAGGAGCATTATAAATTCCATGTGAACGATAGGATTGAGAACTTTTTTCTACGAACTGTTGGAAACGAGGGCCCTGGCCCTAATGTGGTAATGCAAAGGAATCTGCCTTGCCAATGACTCCAACATGAAATCCAAATGATATCTCTTTCAGCTTGGCATCCATGAAGACTCACAGAACAGGAAGAAGCTGTCCGAGCTCCTGCGTTACTACACCTCTGCTTCTGGAGACGAGATGGTCTCCCTGAAAGACTATGTAACACGCATGAAGGATTCCCAGAAACATATCTACTATATTACTGGTGTGTATGCTGGGTCACTCAACACAAAAAATCTTCAGTCACAGTATTGTGGTGTGGTGCTTAGTGCCATTTTTTTTTCACATTTTGCTTGGTTCTACTATTTCCTGCTTCTTTGCTTTAGCAGACTTGTTATAGCAGAAAAAGTGTTTGTGGTCTTTTTATAAATAGCCTGTAATGTGTGAATGTAGGTTGGCCATAAGGAAGGATTTCCCCAAAAAACTCATGAAAGTATCTGTATTTCAGGTGAGACCAAAGACCAGGTTGCCAACTCTGCCTTTGTGGAGCGTCTTCGCAAAGCAGGCCTGGAAGTCATCTACATGATTGAGCCCATTGATGAGTACTGCGTCCAGCAGCTGAAGGAGTATGATGGCAAGAACCTGGTGTCAGTAACTAAGGAGGGTCTGGAGCTGCCTGAGGATGAGGATGAGAAGAAGAAGCAGGAGGAGAAGAAATCTCAGTTTGAGAACCTGTGCAAAATTATGAAGGACATTCTGGAGAAAAGGGTGGAAAAGGTGAGAGGATGAACTGAACTATTTAAAGTTCACAAACTATGCTTAAAGTGTAAGTGAACCCCCTGTTTCACCTCAAACTTCGAACACAATGAGATTTTTGAGTAAAAATGTGTTTTGGGCTGAGAGTTCTGGGAAGGAGTGGGAGGTGTTATCCCCATGGGTACGACTCAAGCCAACTTTGTGATACTTTTAAGCAAGTACATGTTGAGTATGAGTGTTATGATGAGGGATGTTGTATATGAAATATGTTATAGTAGTGTCCAAGAAACTTAACCCTCTCTTGGACTGAGCTCCACACATCCATACACCGCGGTGCTCAGGGTGGAGCATTCACAAAATGGTTGGCGGAGACTGGCAAAAACATAGGATTTTGCATGTTTTTACTAAATTATGGTATTATTTAAATAGTAACTGACAAAATGGCACAGATTACTATGTTCAAGATCATAGGTGCTTAAAAACAAAGAAAATAGGATTTTGGGTTCACTGGCACTTTAATGACCATACTGGGACATGCCTAAAACCTTCAAGCCATTATGTGTTTGTAATTACTCAACATGTTTATTTTCTGTTGTTTAACTGGCTGAATCATTATGTTGCCACAGGTCACTGTGTCCAACCGCCTGGTCACCTCTCCTTGCTGCATCGTCACCAGCACGTATGGCTGGACAGCGAACATGGAGAGGATCATGAAGGCCCAGGCCCTCAGAGACAACTCCACCATGGGCTACATGGCTGCGAAGAAGCACCTCGAGATCAACCCAGATCATTCAATCGTCGAGACGCTGAGGCAGAAGGCAGAGGTGGACAAGAACGACAAGTCTGTGAAAGACCTGGTTATCCTTCTGTTTGAGACGGCCCTGCTGTCCTCTGGGTTCACCTTGGATGACCCCCAGACCCATTCCAACCGCATATACAGGATGATAAAGTTGGGCCTTGGTAAGTACCTCAGTAACCAACCCACTGTCAATGGACCATTTTCACTGGTCATCAGTAGCAGGATTATGTAACTTCCTGTTCCTGTAATTTGAACAAGAGGTCGGTTTTATTTCTGTCCTTCGCAGCACCAGCATGGTCAATGTATATTTACTGGACCAGGTGTATCTATACTGGTGCACTGCCATACCGCAATGGAACGCCCCCATAATTAATGTCATGAGCTTTTCTACCCTTTTCACAGGCATTATGGGAGGACAAACACAGGTGTCGCTCATCACACTACTAGGTCTGCTGCTGTAATGTACCAGGAGGACACATATGGTCCATGTGTGTTATCTTCACTAGTTTAGTGTTGTACCCGGGCCCTGGTTCATCAAAAGAGCAGACCGATAATGAGTGTTATGAGTGACACCAGTGTTTATCCTATGGTGGTGCCTCTGTGAAAAGGGTCTATTACTACTACTCCACTCGTGCACGTCAATAGAGCAACATGTCCAGCCACTGTTGACACGTGTCCCTCTTCCTCCTCAGGTATCGACGATGACGACCTGTCCGCAGACGAGCCAACGTCCGCCCCTGTTGAAGACATGCCTCCTCTGGAAGGGGAGGAGGACACATCCAGGATGGAGGAGGTGGATTAGGCTTTCTCAGTTTCCCTTCTGTCGTCTATCTTTGGAAATAATATTATACGGTGGAAAGTGTTCAATGTTGTCGATAAACATGGAGTGCCCCTTTTCCTGGTTTCACCTTAGGTCACCTTGCATTGACCACATGCGGTTGCAGTTCATCCCTTTAGTTTTATTATTGGGTTTTGATTATTTCAGGTTGTTTGTATGTTAAGTTGTTTCAATGCATTTTTTGTATTTATTCCACATTCCAGTGTTCTTGGTGTATGCAGAATTTTACTGTAAATAATACTGTGATTTGAAATGGTGCTGCCCAGAAATAAAGTACCAAGTTGACCATTTTTGTTCACCTTTTTAACAGATTTTTCCCTTGTCAAATAATAATGTTGTCCAACTATGCATGGAGTAACAGGACTCTTGGGCAAGTTGGGAAGGTATGGGAAATGATATATATGGAAATTAAAATGTGGTACTTTTAATTAAAAAGATTGGACTACACATGTGTTAACATGATCATTAGAAGGCCTTTCAAGTTGGTGCAAATGTAATTCGGTACATCTCATAAGTAGTCCATATATAAGGACAGGGAGAGGATTATGGGCATTTCCGCTTCATGGAAAGGCTATTTATACACATTGTTTATAGGCTGCTTTTATAACATTGGATATTGCACCACATACATGTTGACTGCATCATTATTACAGTGGACACACAAGCAAATGTGAAATCCAGTTCACAAAACCTGGACACCTTGAATATTAACGCATTTAGCCTCAAAACTAAATAAAATCCATCAGCTTAGGAGGACACTTGAACGTACTGTAATTAACCTGACCTTATTTGTCATACAGTGTGTGAAAAAAAAGTATTTATAGCCCTGTTATAAATGTAAATCCATAACCTTCAAAAAGAAAAAAGAAAAAGAAAGTGTAACGTGCCCTAGAGCCAGAGAAGACCCACCAGTGGAGTCTGACGTTGCGGGTCAGCTGACGGCCGGCAGCCCGTAGCGAGGCGGCTCCGCGCGGCCCGGCCCGCCGCCACAGCGCGCTGCCAGCCTGTAGCTGCGGAGCTCTGCGAGAGGAGGGAGTAAGGGCGGCGGCGGCGGTGGCGACGTCTGTGTGCGATGCCGAATAAAACGAAGAAAGACAAGGTGAGCGATAATACGAATACTAATACTAATAACAGCGACAATAAGGAGAGAGGTGACGGCTTTTGAACGGGATGTAGCTGGGTGGCGGTGCGCCACGGTTATAGTGGTTTTTAGTTTAGTTTGAACGGGAACAGAGGCGCCCCATCACCCGGCCGAGAGGCCAGCCTTAGCGACGGCCACCCAGCCACCACATTAGCGGCTAGCTCGCTACTAGCTTAGCACCCCCCCCCCCCCCCCCCCCCCCGCTAAACAAGTAGATATTTTGGGCTTCCGCATTAAAATTAAATAAATGATGAATGTATTTGTTCGGTTGGCGTCATTCGTACACATACACAAAAACCACATGAAATGTGTGAAATGTGTTATCTTGGCCGACAAAGACGACGTGTGTGTGTGTGTGTGTGTGTGTGTGTGTGTTTGGCAGATAGCAGTTGGCCGGCCGCATACTTGCTATTCGTGGTCAGCTATATTTGGACCTATGTGTACAATGTGTTGTGTTTTTATTTGTAATAGTTTAATCCACGCGTCTCTAAATATCTCTACCAACAACCGTACGGGTGAAGTCGTGCTTGTCTAACGGTTCTCCCTTCCGTTTTGTTGGGGGGGGGGGGTCCGTCCAGGAGTCCTCCAAGTCCGGGAAAGTGGGCAAAGGTGGCGGTCCGGAGACCCCGGAGCATGAGGTGAGTCTGGGCCGGAGACCCGGACCCCAGGTCCCGCCTGGGGTGGTCCGACGCACCGGTGGCGTGGACCGGCTGCACACACACACACTTGGGATGTGTTGTTGTGTGTATTGTTGTTGTTTGCGTGACTTTGTTGTGTTTCCAGGTCAATTAACCCTAAGCAAATGATGGATTTGGAAGTATTGATTTCCCTTGCCCTACCATGGAGTAATTCAACGTGATTGATTGCTTTAAAATAAAGCAAAACAACCTACCCTTTGGCAATTCCTGAGCTTTAATTAATTGATTGTAGGAATTCAGCAATTCACTTGTGGACATGAAAACAAGTTGTGTTCATTGGTATTGCTGGTTAAACAGACAAGGCAAAAAACAATCCTCGCTCATTGCGCAGATACGTGTGGTCATTGGCTGTTATCTTCCTTCTGCTATACTGATTTCTTTTCATCAGTTCCCCTTCTGTGGCAGCAGATTTGCTAATGCGTCAACCCAGTGTCAAATTAAAAACACCAGGCACCGCTATGCTGGTGCTGTATTAGCCCTTCTAAGTAGGCCCCCTTCCTCCACCTCAGGTTATTGTGGTCTTTAAGATGTCACTTTGAGGACATGTATAACATGATGAGCGTCTTGACACAGACATTGGTTTATTCCAATTAGGTATTGGATGGTCTGTGTAGGAAAGGAAAGCTTTGATGAAAGTGTTATGACGATCTTGTTCCATATTGTTTGATGTACTAATGCCAATGTTTCCTAATGACCATAACTAGCATTCATCATTGATTGTCTAGAACCGCTTTTCTCATTCAGTTAACTGAAAAACGCACACAGTGCCTTATTTGTGTTTCTATATCCTTGAGGTGAGGTCAGCAGCTGGTCTGCCTGTGGGGTAGATTTTCCTCTTTATGTAATTAATACAACCAGCCTTACAGAATTTGCCTTGTTTGTGAGCCATTGCTTTTGCCCACAGGTCTTGTGTCTTTTTGTGGTTGACATACTTTGTCAAGTCTGTTCTAATCTCACTCTGTCCTGCTTTTATGTAATATGTTTTTACTTATATCTTCTTTTGACTGCATTCACAGATGGACCCCAGAGAAAGACATATAATCTCTTTAACGTTGAGGTAGCGAATTGGCAGGAATCGAGGGGAAGATCAATTCTGTTGGGTCACACGATTGTATAATATTGCCCACAATGAGGACCGCCTTGGCTTTATTTACTTCATTACCTAAGTCATCCTGGCGAGCTGGCCCAACCACAAAAGCCCTACCATCATTGCCTCAGACTGTGGCCAACTTTTGTTAGGTTTTAAGTAAATCACACAACCCCCTTCCCCATGTGAATCGGACTGAGGCAGCTTCACGGCTGCAGTTGGGGAAGGGAACCCTGAGTTGTGAGGTGCATGTTGACAAATGGATCCTAACAGGCAAGTGGGACCGGCGAAGAGATGCTACCTTACAGTACATTCACTAGATTCCACAGTGGGTCCGGTCAAACCTCTACAGGGCCTCTATAGACTCGCCGATTGCGGCTCAGAGACAGCCGATGTTGAGTCTTCTCCACAGGTTGCTTGCATGGTTGACGAATGAGGTCTCTTAAGATAGATTATGTTCTGGTATCCTGTTATTCAAGGTTAAGTTGGGGGCTGGTTTGTGAACTCAATGAATTTGATCCGTCCATTTTTTCTTCTGTATACCAGATGTTGGTGCTGACGTTGAAGATGTTTTCATACTCATCTACCCAAAGTATCTTTTGTGTATCTATGGAAGTGTGAAAGAAGCGCTCACTTTTTTAGTTTTGTTGTTACTTGATGCCGTTATGTCCCGCAAATCCTGTTTTGTTGTTCAGTGTCACTGACATACTAATTTTCTCTCCCTCAGTCGGGCTCCAATAGGAAGGGTGGCAACAATGTCCCTCCTACCACACAGCTGCTGAAGGGGAAGCAGCCAGGTTCCCAGACACCTGTCAAAAAGGACAAGAGGCAGAGCTCCTCTCGCTTCAGCCTGAGCAGCAACAGGGAGCTGCAGAAGCTGCCAGCCTTCAAAGGTATTTACCTCACCAGGTTAACAACCTTCATGAGCATAATGGCATCCGGACCCTACTGTTGGCAACAGGCAAAATAACCGCAATTATCCATTTTGTCATAATTGACAAAAATGATAATTGATAATTGATTCAATTAATAATCTGTGGCACCTACTGTGTAGAAAAAACAACAATAATAACAATGCAATTGCTGAGTTGTAATGTTTTGTAATTAGAATTTTATTTAACAGGCATACAAAATGAGATTGTCTTTTATTATGAATGAATTGCGGCCTTTCACAATTAGCAAATTGCAGAGGCAATCAATCAATTAAAATCAATTAATTGTGAAGCCCTACTGTTGACCCAAAAGCATCTTCTTGCTTACAGTCTGCAATTGGATTATTACATTGGAACAATGATATCACGTCCAGTTTTGTATTTCTAAACACAGCTCTGGTTATAGAGTAAGGTTCCTCTTGTACTTTTAAAGGGCCTTTGTACACTACTCTTATGTTGCATAACATTGTAGGTTAGGTAGACGTATTGCTTTTAGGAGATGTACATGTAATTCATCCAGAAGCCCATGTATACATGAAGTCCTGCAGGACTCCCAGAGATCCAACATTATATTTCAGGAAATCAGATGCACGCACAGTAAGCCAAATAAAAGTGACTCCTATGGACACATTGTCACCCATGTATATATGTTTTCCTGCGTTGGATATACTTTGAACATGCCCTGCGGCATTATGTTGGGTATGACAGAGGGCTAAAGGAGGCATTACGCAAGACATGGAAACTAACAGAGGACATAGGCCTACATGGCATGGACTTTGTTGTGGATTTAACCCAAGCGTCTATATTTAGTGGTAATCCAGAGATAAGGCTTTAATGCCATGGCACTTGCATTACAGGATGCTTTTGGTCTTGTCTGGTAGCTATACTCTTGTCCAGTCACTCGTTGCTTTCTTTGATGCATATATATATATATATATATATATATATATATATATATATATATATATATATATATATATATATATGTTTTTTGTATGCATCATCTTCTACTGGCTGTTGACTTTGCTGTGTGAAATGTAAATCACTGCTAGAGCTAACAAGCTTAAGACTAGAGATGGACTATGAGGCCCAATTTGCTTACCCAAAGATATATTTGAAGTAAATACTAAGTTGAATGGAGAGTGTGTTATAAAACAAATATTGCTACTGTGTGAGTGCCACAAAACAGAATGCACCAGAATGCATCGTGACCATTGCACATGCATGGTGAACCTAATTGCATTGTAACAATTTTACCAACCTACTAAAATGTTAGTTTCAGAAGAACTGTGTGCTCTTTTGATCCTTTGGCAACACATTCAGTGATCAAAATGTATTGTTTGATCAGTATTGCAAAAAATTGGCCTATTGTACTACAAGTTCAGAATGCCTTCCTAGATGTCTATTTAAAACAATATGGGCTAAACATAACCTGGACTTAAGGTAATCTGTCCCTAGTGCAATACTGGTCAAGACAACTTGAATATGAAAGTATATGTCAGCAGAGGTGGAATCGATCTCATCATGTGATCCCTTCGGCCCTTTGGCTCGGGGTATAATATGGATTGTCCATGTAAGGGATAATGGACTTCGCGGAGGCAAACCCCCCTCTGCTTCGCGTCGGGGGTTCTTAGCCCCCGCATCGTGCATTATTTTTCGATACATACACACCTCGTAGTGGATTATCCCACTTATACCATGGCCAATTTATTAAAATATAAGGGTGTTGATTCATAAGTACAAAGAAACAACTTTTAGCTCACGCTACTTTGTGTCTTCCTGTAAACAAATGGCAAATGACCAGTGACCTGGTACTAATGCCTAATATCAGTTAACATGAGATTCATATGGAATGCGGACGTTACCTTTTTACTCCAGTAAATAGAGAAGATCTTAGTAACAACATGGCAACGTTACCTTATTACTCCAGTAAATAGAGATGATCTTAGTAACGACATGGCAACGTTACCTTATTACTCCAGTAAATAGAGATGATCTTAGTAACGACATGGCAACGTTACCTTATTACTCCAGTAAATAGAGACGATCTTAGTAACGGCATGGCAACGTTACCTTATTGCTCCAGTAAATAGAGATGATCTTAGTAACGACATGGCAACGTTACCTTATTACTCCAGTAAATAGAGATGATCTTAGTAACGACATGGCAACGTTACCTTATTACTCCAGTAAATAGAGACAATCTTAGTAACGACATGGCAACGTTATCTTATTACTCCAGTAAATAGAGACGACCTTAGTAACGACATGGCAACGTTACATTATTACTCCAGTAAATAGAGACGATCTTAGTAACGACATGGCAACGTTACCTTATTACTCCAGTAAATAGAGACGATCTTAGTAACGACCTGGCAACGTTACCTTATTACTCCGATACATAGACGATCTTAGTAACGACATGGCAATGTTACCTTATTACTCCAGTAAATAGAGACGACCTTAGTAACAACATGGTAACGGGGAAGCTTTCTAAACGTAGTCCCCCTGAGTCAGGTCCAAGTTGACAGTTACTAACATTTCGTTCAGCGCATTAATTTTTAGACCGGTGATAAGGCTGCTTGTGTCGTGGCCGTGGATGTATCGAAAAATAATGCATATCTCTCCAGCCAATCAGAATCGAGTATTAACCCCAAGTATAAGCCTTGTTATTCTTCAACATGGAAAAGCTATTCTTTATCATACAGCAGAGTCTATTCATTCAACAAGAATTGAATCCAATGCTTTTAAATGATTGTTTTGGACACCTTCTAATTCTCTCCTTGTGAAGGCTTGTTATTCCTTCCAAACACTGTATATACACCAGCCAGCCATAAGCTCTCAAGCTTTTCAGCTGGTGATGTGAAGTGATTCAGCAATGCTGAAATACTGGGATGTAGAGTCAAGCTGTGCTGCTGTTTTTTTCTATTTTAAGAACAATAATTGGGGCGGCATGAAAATAAACTATTTGTGACTCGAGTGTGACAGCCTTAAAACATAACCACAGTTGTTTTGCTTTCAGCCAAGGCACCAGTGAGTTTTGGTGTTTGCACATTTTCACGTTTCCACTATTCAGTTACTCGGAATCATCCAATACAACTAGCGCATGCAGTTAGTATCAGTTCCTACATGTGAATGGTCAGGTACGTGCTGAGTTGGTCGCTAATGCATGGAAGTTTCAATAGGGAACAAAGCTAACCTCAAAATGTAATCTC
This sequence comes from Merluccius polli, assembly GCA_030340625.1. Taxonomy (NCBI): domain Eukaryota; kingdom Metazoa; phylum Chordata; class Actinopteri; order Gadiformes; family Merlucciidae; genus Merluccius; species Merluccius polli. Next base: position 24,646 of record JAOPHQ010001278.1, on the reverse strand, counting down.
AAAGGAGTTCTTTCTGTTTGTGATTCTTAATCTGCAATCCTTGATAAAGGTTTCTGAATGTTGTGTTAAAGTAGTTATCAGTTAGTCATGTCCAAACAGGCACCTCACTAGCACCGGTTTCATTCCAGGCATATTTCTGCCCCCCGGGAGAGTCCTATTGAGATTTAAAAAAAGATAAAAACTTCAGATTTCTTACTTTTTTATACTGACTACCAGGGACAAGTACCCTTGTTGTCTCTTGCTATATGTTTTCGAGCAAAATCTAACTCTGCTATGCTCAATATGTTCACCCTTGGTGAGAGATCAGGTACTCAGACTGTAAGTCACAATTTGAAACCCTTTTTTTAAACGAAATAATTTCTTACTGAAAGTGACAAGGGTGGTTGTCAAAATAAATCAGTTGAAAGTAAGCAATAAACCATCTCGATTTGTCACCACCTTCTGGCTAGAATCTTGTTCACGGTGTCCAAACCTACTTCTATCAACCCTTTCAAATATGCAGGCCTTGCAGGATTTATTAATCAATATTATGAAAATTCATGTGCTTCATTGTGTCATGTTTTGTTTTGTTCTTTTGAACTCTACAAAGGGGATCACAACCCTTTTCTTTCGGGCTGTGACTAATACTGATGGCATAAATAGGATTGTGTAGTGTAAAAGGTAGGTCGTTTAGGCAGCTGACATTATGAGTTTTTACTTTACCAGTTTGAAAGTGCTGTGGGAAAACCATGCAATACTGGTTCAAACCTGTATCCTTAAAGATAATGCATATCTCGCATGTACGATGCATTAATTTCCTTGAAACCTCCCAATGCAGGAAATGAATGTCAATTGCTGTTTTTTAGTTCTGCGTTGCAAACGCACCACAGCTAAACGCTGTGTTCAGCCTTTCTCACTGCGTACTATCCAGGAGTGGTGATGGAAGGAAGAGTAGGATCCTAAATGAATCCCTCAAAAGTGTATTTATTAAGCTGGTCTCCTGCTTTTCTGTGTAAAAAAAACCAACACAACAAAAACTCATGATGCCTCACAAGTTGTCTTCCACTGCCTTGCTCAGAATAGCGCTGGCCTCCGAAAAATATAACTCAAGTCTGGTGGTTGCATGTGCCAAAAAAGGCGTAGAGAGGTGTATTTATAACAGAGTATGCGTGGTGCAGCTTGGTCTTTGTCAATACAACAGATCTTTTGATAGTCCGTTTTACCCATGACCAGGGGGATGGCCCAGCAAAATAGAGCCCTTCATTTAGACTGGCTAGACCACCCATCTTTACAATTGGCTTCACTGTCTTTATGTGGTAATGGGTCGATATCTGCGCTGGTTTGACACAAATCTTAATTTTAATGTCAAGAACAGTGTATAGAGGCACTGTTGGTAGAACTTGTCAATTTGGACCACTAGCGTGACCCTAACGAAGTTAGTCAGCAATGCTGATGAGGAACGTTCACATGTTACTTTAACAGATGAGCTGATTCAGGGAAAATCATTCAGATTAAACAGTATTTAAATTTGACCTTTCCTTGGATGCCCAAATACCCTTCATGAAATTAATATGCTTGGTTATTTGAAATGCATGAAGCACACTTTGTGTTGAGGAATAAGTGGAAGATATTGTGTTTGAACAATATCATGTTATAGTCATTAAAGGTTTCCGGCTCAGTGGAGAATAAAACGTGTATGTATGTGTTACATCTTTATTGCTGTATTAAAATTGATTTGTAAGAAACATATTTCTGTATTGTGGCCATAATGGACTGCTGAATGATAACTGATATATTTGGCCCACATTATGGTTTTTATAATGTACGTATGCTTACATTGCTTATGCTATAAGGCTTGTTATTTTCCCTACTGCCTGGATTATAAAACGCACTAAGAGGCTGATCAAATGATGTCCACTGCTGGGCAAAGTCGTGAAGATTAAGTCAATTAGATTACGACACATTCAGACATTTTTAATAATCTTAAATGTTCAAAGGGCGTTGGTATGGCACATAACAAAAGGGAAATTTGTTGTTGTGGTTTAAGCTACCGAGCTAGTGTTGCTAGTTGCGTCAGCAGCACATCCTGTGTTGCCGGCAAATGCACTTCCTGCCTTTCTGTTTCTGTCGCCTACACCTGGGCTTGGGGTGTCCTCCCACAGAGCCATCTGTCAGGCAAACACACACACACACATGCACACATACACACAAGAAAAAAACACATGCACATGCTCATTGATTGGTAATAGTGATATATGTATACTGTAGTTGTGCATCGGAGCATGGCAACCTCTTCACATGTTTATTTTACATGTTGTAATTGGTTTTGCATTATGTAAGCTATGCTTCCTGATTTGGTTTGAGGCTTGCATCATTATACTGCAGTTATTGGGCCTTCGACTTTCTTTCTCTGTATTTGCCACTTCATGGTATTCAATTTATTTATTTTAGTTAATTGTTTTGAATGTTTGTTACCTCACGTCCTGTGTCATATGGCTGGGTTTGTTTTGTCTGACAGTGAGAGACACAAAACGGACATCTTTCCTCTCTGTTGACTGGCTTCAGTTTTGAATTAAGTGTATTTTGTGTTATTTCCATATCCAAATATTTACTGTACAGCCTATCACTACTACTGATTATAAATCTGTAAATCACAACATGTTCAAAAACTGCTCTTGCAACAATCACAGTGGCCGTCGCTCCTCCTCCATTGGCCCCTTGGCCAATCCTGTCCCACATGTTTAATTATTCTGACAGTGAGCCCATGTGACTTCAGCCGGCCAATCGCGTAGCCACTGTGGGCTATGACATCACTAACTAGCTGGTTCCCTTCAGCAGCAGGGGAGCTTCATTTTCTGCTCGGTGTTTGTGCTAAAATGGAGGCTGGCTCGTCGCCTTAGCCTGGGCTGCCCTCTGCTCTGCTCCCGCTAGCCTCAGCACACTGATGTTGGCATGTACTAGAGCTGCCGACGGCATGGTTCTGGATGCATCAAGCTCCAATGGGCCTTTCCAACCCATGGCCCTCATGCATTTTAGAGGTGAGAATACCTCAATTGCTAGTGTGTGTGCATGTGTGTGTGTATATGTGTGTGTGTGTGTGTGTGTGTGTGTGTGTGTGTGTGTGTCAAAGGCAGGTAGGTTAGGAATGCCGTTTGCCTCAACAAACCATGGCGGCTAGATAGATGTTATTGAAGATAATGGGTGCGGGGCACCGGCGATGGCTAGCTACTGACTTTTCTAGAGACTGGTGGAGAGTGGTTGCATTCATGTAGTAGTCACTATGGCGATACTATTTCAGGGGAAGCAGGGGATCGCTTGTGTTTTTAAGGGTTAGGCATTTGCTGGAGTGCTGTGTGTGTGTGTGTGTGTGTGTGTGTGTGTGTGTGTGTGTGTGTGTGTGTGTGTGTGTGTGTGTGTGTGTGTGTGTGTGTGTGTGTGTGTGTGTGTGTGTGTGTGTGTGAGGGGTAAAAAGAGGGAGGAGGGCTAGTTTTACAGCCTTTTCTGTCTCCCATCCCCCACCAAGACTGCTGATGTCAAAGGAAGTGGGCTCGGATTGTGTTTGTTTGAGTGCTATGTGCATGGGGGGGGGAGGTGTCATTTTACTGATCAATCTAATCCTTATTGACCTACGTCAGAGTCCCTATTGGGAGATGACTTTACCTTTAGAGTCAGTGTTGAGTTATTTGGCGTTAGCCTACTGTTTCATGAATGAATGCTAAAGTTAAGGGCCCTGGTCTGGCTGATACTTTATTGTGAACCTGGGATTGTCCTCAGTAATTGCTGTACAACATGACCTGTAACATTTAAATATGCATACTACACTGGTTCAAGCAAATGGGGCTTTGTTATGCTTTGTGTTGTTGAGTGCCATTGTTTGTAGCTCAGTAAAATCTTACACTGCCCTAGACTATTATGGGGTGTATTTCCCTTTGTGGATTGTGTTTGCCTTTTTCTATATTCTACCAGCACTTAAAGGAGAGCGAGAGAGCGAGAATGCATGTTGTTTTCCTACTTGTCTATGTGGCATAGGCTCTTGGCCTTGGGGTGGCGTGTCTCGTGTTGGTACCTGCCTGCAAGCTGGGACCTGTTGGGGAGTAAAGGTCATGGTAGCAGCCATGCAGTGGTGCCTCTGTGGGAAGTCTACAGTTGCACAGCATGTTCCTCAATATTTCAAGGCTGGCACAGAAACCCCAGAGCTGTTGTGTAACTGGAGCAGGCTTGAGGTCGATCTCCGGGAAAACGGGGGTAGCATGAGATGCGACACACACACACACACACACATGCACACAAGGTACATGAAGTTGGACATGTGCCTGGCTCAAAAGCAACCGGTATGTGACGGGGAAGTTAATGGAATGATGTGGTGCAGAGCAGTTGGGAGGTTGTTCTCCCTGTAAAGATGTGTATGTCAGTATGACGGCAAATTCAAGTCAAAATTCTTTACTCAGTTCGGTAGGTTATGAAACACTTCTAGCCCAGTGCTTAACACTTGGGGGAACAGTTCAATTTAAACAAAGTTTTTGTTTTGGGCTTTTCTTTAGAAGCCGAGTTGCTCAACATCTGCCTATTTCAGAAATCCGGCATTGCATGAGAAAAAGACATCTAAACATATTCTCAAACTGAACATTACAAAGTGACTTCCTGTTCAGTCATTTATATTGCACTGGCAATGTATTCATTCTAGCATTCAAAGGTATTAAAGTAATGGGCAATAATTTGCCTTGGAACGAGCAGCCAAACCAATATGAAACAGAAAAAATATATATATATATATTTGCGCTTCTGAACCTATAAGCAGCAGGTTTTTTTTTTTAGTAAATTACTGTGAAGTGAAAAGTGATTAATCGAATTATCAACAACATTAAGTTAATTTTGTTTGTTTAGTAATGAATTAATTACTAATTGTTTCAGCACTCATGTTATATATATATTTTTTAATTTATTTATTTTTTTTAATGTATTTATTTATTTATTACATGCTTATGGGATGAATTCCATAGTTTGGCTGAACAGCCACCGGATGAACCGCCAAACCCCAATCATTGAGAACCTGCATTTGCAGAACTCACAAGTGTTTTTCACACAGGAAGTGTTGAATTACGTTTTCTGTTACAATCTGCAATTTACCCCGGGTGTGAAGTTTTGTTTTGTGAGAGCAACTTTGATTGGAATTTATTTTCACATTCATATAGTTGTTTTGCAGTCATGCATTCCTGACTTTTTCCCACAACGGTCAAGTGCTTGTTTGTCTTGCAGCAAGATAACCATGTTACCCAGATGTAGGGTTTATTACTGTGCATGTATGTGTGTGTATGCATGATGATATACAGTAGATGGACTGTTAAAACATGTTTAACTAATTCTCTAACTCAAACTGACATGCGTACTGATAGTGGACAATATTCCACCATCGAAGTTGTTGCTGCTTTGAAGCACCGCGGCCGCAGCCATCCTGGATTCGCTGTAGACCTCCCTTGACCAACGTCCTGCACTGTACCTGTCTCCATGGTGATGTACACACGTGCATGTTGTTGATGGAGATAATGGACGACTTTCATAGACTTACTAGTCTCAGCCCAGAGGAAAAGGGAAATGGTCTCAAGGATGCCGTCATTCTAAAAACCACATAAACCATACTATACTGTAACAAAAACATTTGGTAAATAAACTGTACGTGTTGTGTGAGTGTGCTGGCTGTGCTTGATTGATTAGTGGTTTTACTATGGATCGGTTGACGGAGGACTCTTGCCGGTGTATCAGGTTGATGTGTGGTATCTGTAGGTACTGAATTGCCAGATGGTGACGCAAACAGGGGGCTGATGTCTACGCAGTGTGTGGCTTCTTGGGAACAGTGTGTTTCTATTTGCTCTGTGGCTCTCCACCAGCCTCATCAGGGTGGCCTGAATTGAAATACCGTTTTCTCATCGTGAGATTTTACTTCCCAATTTGACCTCACCTCAGATAATTAAATATTCTGCCACATAATTTTCTACTGTCAACCTTTTTATTAAAATGGGATGTCATCTACGTTAACATAGAGAATTAATGTCATGTTCTCAGTGTGGAGGCAGACTTCCCAGTTGCTCTGCATGGATTTTCACAGCTTACATGATAAACTTACTATGAGTAAGTCTTTTTAAAACATTTTTATTCTCCCTCCAACCCAGCTTCTGGGTCGTAAACGTTGATTTGCATTGGAAAGCCGTTGAGTAGGAAATCATGCGGACACTTAGGAGTGGGCTGTCTTGTTGACAGTGATGAGTGTGCTGCTGTGTCGTATTGACTTGTAATGGATCCGGAAAGGTGTTCGGCCCCGTTTGTGAGGACCCTTATAGGAACGGCAGTGTATAGCAAGCAATAGCACTCGACATTGACTAGCGCTCCCTTCATTTACAAAATCGAATGTACTTGATGTACATGTCTCGCTTGTAGTGCCCTGTGGCCGAGAGGTTGCGTTCTGAAGGAAGCCTGAGCGAAATGTGTATTCCTGTTCTTTGATGCTTTATCATGTGTTGCACTTGTGACATGGCCCATAACCAAATGATTGCAGTCAGAGGAAATTCCACATCAGTGGTTGACTAGATCAGCAGTTGGTTCAATTGCTTTTTTTTTTTTTTTAAGAATTATATTAACCCGAAAGCAGGGAAGGTAATTTATGAACCGTGGTCAGGCAGGAGTGTGACTGCTCTGACCTTATTGAAGATGGTGCTCTGCAATCTATCTACACTGTTGGCCGTTGGTGTTCTGTTCAGTTTTAAATATGATTAGTGTCCTGTCTAATTAGGTTTGTTTTCTGTCCCCTTTGGACGTAATCAGAAGTTAGCGGTGATGTAGCGCCTACTGCAGAGAAACAACATTGGCTACCGGTAGACATTGGATGTGGTTGATGGAGATTCAGACAGCTACTTGAATTCAGAAAGGACAATTTATTCAAAAGTTGTATTTACCCAAATGTTTCAGGGCAGTAGCTGGCTCGATGAAATATTTGCCATGTACTATTTATTTAGACATTTACCAGACACTTTTATCCGAAGCAAATTTAGTTGGAAATGTCATTAAGGAGTTGGTAGGTGTTAGCCATGTTGCTCAAGGATGTCAGGGTCCAAAATAAACTTTTTAGAATGTTGTATTTGTTGTAAAAACCTACCAAGCTATTGTTTTAACATGTAACCCTGAATTTTTTTTATCTGCCAAATGGTCAAATCTCATCAGCCATGGCGGGTATAGACCCTGCCTACAGCTAGGCTGCGGACATTGGGGTTCGAATGCAGAACCGTTCGGCTACACCCTAACCACTAAATTACCCTGCCCCCCTTGACGTGTGTCCTGTTCAGGTCCACGGTGAAATAAATGTTTGTGTGTGTGTGTGTATGTATGTATGTATATGTGTGTGTATATATATATATATATATATATATATATAACGGTGTCCACCATCTCCTTCCTGCAGATGTTCCCCCGGCCGAGCAAGAGAAGCTCTTCATCCAGAAGCTGCGGCAGTGCTGCGTCCTCTTTGACTTCCTGTCCGACCCGCTGAGCGACCTGAAATGGAAGGAAGTGAAGCGGGCGGCGCTGAGCGAGATGGTGGAGTACATCACACACAACAGGAACGTCATCACGGAGCCCATCTACCCGGAGGTGGTGCACATGGTGAGTACAGTGGTGGGCTGTGTGTGGGAGGAGGTTAGTTCACAGCAGTTGGTCGGATGGGCTTGGCGATATGGCCAAAATCTTTTATCTCAATATATATATCATGATATAGCATGTTTTCCAGTGATTCAATAAATAGTCTATATAAAACAGTAGTTTCTCTTTTTTGTATCACTTTACTCTAATGCAGCCTTTAAAACCAGGAAAAGACAACACTTATGCCATATCACAATATTACGATATCCAAAATCTAAGACGATATTCAGTCTCATATCACGATATCGATATAATATCGATATATTGCCCAGCCCCTAGGCCCCTAGTAGACATTTACATCTGTCATTTAGCACGCTTTTCCCCAGAGCGGTATAATATGTGAATTGTATTGATGTTTTTCTTTTAATATGGTCAAGTCTATGTGACAAAAAACACCCTGTTTGACAAGGATGTACATATCAGATTTTTGTATCAAATTCTCCAATACAATACTCCATATCAGATACCAGTGTTGGTAATTGATATTTTTTGGAAATGACAGCAATGTGGTTTTTCACATCAGATAAAGTGACAATAACTTTATCACAAAAGTGACTTAAAAATACCTTTTTTACTTTGTTTGTTCTCCAAGCCACTAACTTGATTCTGTATTAAATGATGATTTGGTTCTTGGAAGATGAATCAGTGACGATTAAGTGACTATTTTCTCTCGGACACACAACAAACCTTGTTATTATGATCTGCCTTGTAACATCATCCTTTTGATCTTCTATTCAATTTCTTCACTGCAGACAGAAGCCACGGCGGTTGCCTCTGGTGTTAACACTCGTCGGCTATTTCAGATGCATATAGTTTTAGCTTTACTCATGACGGAGTCACAGGACTCGCAATACCTCAGAGTGAACCAGAGTGTGACTATAGATCCTGGTTTGTACGAGACTGTAGTACAAATAGACAACAGACAGATAGTTCAATTAGTTGCGTTGGAACCATGCATGATTTTAATATTAGGGCTGTGATTAAACATTTTAATCTAATGAATTACATGCTTTGTGATTATTTCATCTAAATTAATCGCATAATCAATATTTGCCAAGAGAAGCATTTTACTATATTTCAATTCAAATGGATTTTGGTAGATGAGTGAATCAATGAATATAAGACATTATAAACTTTAAAAGGTCAACATCTCTAATTTCCCATACATTCAGAACATTAGATTTCCCTGTTCAAATGAAATAATGGCCATAACAATAAAAATGAGTACCTAATGTATTTTAATTGAAGAAATATAAAAATCTGAAATATTTCCGCAAGAACAATGATGGAAATAAGTTAAAGTTAATAAGATTCTCATTTTATTTGACATTGTAATGATTGTCAATGTGTCATATTTGTCAAAAAAAACTGAACTAAAACTAGGCCTCATTGTGATTCAATTGCTTACCGAGGTCCAATGATCCGCCAATTCATCATCTTTTTGTGGGACTTTTGGAGGATTTTGGACACAATATATTCCTTGATGGCATCTTATAAGTTGCATCAGAGGACGCAAACTATAAAGCCTCCGTTAACCCTGCCTGCCACTTTTCCACTACACTGTTTGGCTCGACTCTACTCGCTTTTGTTACCAAGTACTTTGTTTTCTACTGCAGATAGTACCCCCTCAGTGTAGGCAGGATTCTGCCGTGACATCTTCAATGCGACACACAGGAACAATGGAGGGGTAAACCTTCGTGCCTTTATTCACTGACCAACTGTTACCTACGCTGTACATTTACTGCTAAACTGTCAACCTCAGTGCTAATGCACATGCTCACAGAACTGGAGTTACATCCAGGTAACTACTTTTTGATGGGTTATATAACACGTTAAATAACACGTTTTTTGGACAACCCTATTTAATACACTTAAATTATATTATTGAATTATTTTAGTTGTCTATGGTGGATATTCTGAAAAGCTGATAAAGGTTAGTGTCATTCTTGTGGTTTAGTAACTGGTCTGTTTAATGAACCATTGCCTCCCCCACAAGCTTGCCACAGTGCTTGCTGTTATCAATCTAACCACAGTTTTTTAATTATTGAAGTTTACACTACAATGTTGTGGTTGCAGACGACAAGACCACCGTCATTCACAGTTATTACATTGAAATTGGTTTATTGTTGCTGCCCTCTGAAAGCATTATGTGACTAAGTTTGCTTTCACCGGCCAAATTGAAAGCACTTTGATGTGCATCAAAGCCTTTCCTCAATGCCACATGGTGACCTGCAGCCGATCACGGTGCAAATGTGGACTCATTCTTCACCCAGGCTGCTATTTGATCAGTGCAGCAGGAAATGCAAGGGAGCTGTCGAATCAGCATGAAAATATCCTCTTACTTACCCTGGCAGACCCTTCTCCCAGCTCAGGGGCTAGGACGCTTTGAAGTCTACCGGTTGCTTTAATCATCAAAGTGTGGACTTCGTCGTGACATCTTTTATGCTCATAAGGAATATCATGCTTAAGGGCCCATCTTTATTTATCGCTTTATTTTATGACTTTGTTTTTTTGTGTCCTGTTTCCTAGTTTTCGGGGAACATGTTCAGGACATTGCCCCCCTCGTCCAACCCTACAGGGGCGGAGTTTGACCCGGAGGAGGATGAGCCGACGTTAGAGGCTGCATGGCCACACCTACAGGTACATGTCACACCTGTACATATCACACCTACAGGTACATCATGTCAGACCTACAGGTACATGTGACATATAGTATATGTAGTATAGTGACATTGTATATCACGCACGCACGCACCTTTTGTTGTAATGTTTGTGTAACTTCCTTTTTTGGCTCCCCGTTTCTGCAGCTTGTCTATGAGTTGTTCCTACGGTTCTTGGAGTCCCCGGACTTTCAGCCAAATGTAGCCAAAAAGTATATTGACCAGAGATTTGTCATGCAGGTGAGCATTTTATTCTTTCTTTTTCATTTTACATTCGTATGTATAATGTAGATGCACACAATATCACTTCACATACATCTTCAGATTTGTCCGGTTGTGGAGGTTTAAACAATTTTAAACCGACACAAAATGAGGCTTGTGGTGTTTCTGTAATGCTGTAGTGGTGCATTTCATTTCATGTTTTTCCTCCGTTCTGTTCATCGGGACACAGCTATTAGACCTGTTTGACAGCGAGGACCCGCGGGAAAGGGACTTCTTAAAAACCACTCTCCATCGCATCTACGGAAAGTTCCTGGGCCTGCGAGCATACATCAGAAAACATATAAACAACATATTTTATAGGTGCGTAGCAGATGGGGAGTGCACATTAGTGACATTTGTAGTTATTTAGCTTTCTGGAGGCTAATGGATTTTCTTTGTTAACTGTGTTTTGTTTTTGTTTTTTGCAGGTTCATTTATGAGACTGAACATCATAATGGAATAGCAGAGTTACTGGAAATATTAGGCAGGTAAGAACAGGTTGAAAACCTTCAAGCCATTCTATTGTCTATTGTTGTCATTATTATTAGCCAGTTGAGATAAGAAAAACAACATATAAAAAGCCTTTTTCACAACAGACCACCCCGATATGTAAAATACACAAACGGACACAATAGCAGTTTTATTAATATGCATAATCTCTATAGCCTAGCATTTTTCTGGATTTACGTATTTGGTGGGACACCGTAGTTTACAGTAAATCATTTCTCGGTGATTTTCGTTTTGACAAAACATAAATGAGATTAGTAACGCACGATGACTAACAGAAAGTGAAGTCTGTGTGCGGCCTCCAAACAGATCTTTTTGGTGTTTTCCTTCATGACCTCTTCTGTACTTTGATCTGTTGCAGCATAATCAACGGCTTTGCATTACCACTAAAAGAGGAGCACAAGATATTCCTTTTGAAAGTTCTGCTGCCATTGCACAAAGTCAAGTCTCTCAGTGTCTATCACCCACAGGTCAGTAGTAACATACATGTTATGTGTCAGTACATACACATAGGTTTCTTTGTCTGACTATATCCGTTTCATCCCTTATTTTCCCTATTAGCTGGCCTACTGTGTGGTTCAGTTCCTTGAGAAGGACAGCACTCTCACAGAACCGGTAAGTCATGCCAAGCAAATGCTGCCATTACAACACTGTCTTATAGAAGGCCCCCATGAAAAGGGAACTTCCATGTTCTGGCCTTTTATTCATTCATTCATTCATTCATTCATTCAGGATCTATTGACATAAATCAATGATAACCATGTTATGCAGTTCACTGGCAAATGATTCAATTTAGAAAATTCGATTACAATCTTATTGCCAACAATGTATAGATGGATTTTTGTTGTTGTTGCTGGTTCATTCACAATCAAATAAAATCCCTTGGTTTGGCAATGGGCCTTCAAGGCTATATTAAGGCTTTTGTTCCTTGGCACGGGCAGACGGTGACAGCTCTGCTCAAGTACTGGCCAAAGACCCACAGTCCTAAGGAGGTGATGTTCCTCAACGAGCTGGAGGAGATCCTCGACGTCATCGAGCCCTCGGAGTTCCTCAAGGTCATGGAGCCTCTGTTCAGGCAGCTGGCCAAATGTGTGTCCAGCCCACACTTTCAGGTACCGTGTGGACCCTAGACCGGTGTCTCTCGAACCACAGTTTGGGGCGGGGAAATGTTAGAGGGAGGATAGTTTGTGTTTATTATTGATAAGTTATGTAATATTGGAGGGAATGAATTGAAGTATAAAGGGTTTTCGGGTTCTGTATTCTTTATTTTGTATGTATAATAGTTATATTACTTTAGGGGTAAGTTTAGCATTATATACATGTATTTATTATGTTATATACTTTCCTTTGCCAAGTGGTATAGTCCAACCAATCAGGATTGGCTGTGGGGTATAAAGGCCACTCGCCTTTCAGTGCTTGGGGCGTGTCTTGGTTCATTGTTTATTGTTAACACTAGGAGAAGGTTGCGTGTTGAGGTCTCCACAGTCTATTGTAAACATTATAGCTATTTAGAATGGTTTACTTCTTTACTTGAGTCAATGGGTTACGGTGGTGCAATGAGGTGATTTTTCGGGATGCTTTGTGTTGCTGCTACTATTACGCTACTCAACCTGGGACCGGCCTGCGCTCCTGTAGGTGGCGGAGCGAGCGCTGTACTACTGGAACAACGAGTATATCATGAGCCTGATCAGCGACAACGCGGCCAGGATCCTGCCCATCATGTTCCCGGCCCTCTACCGCAACTCCAAGACCCACTGGAACAAGTGAGTCCCCATACCCTCCGTGACTGCCCCTTACCCCTGCTGACGAGCACACATCCCTATCCTTATGTTTTATATTGCAGGACAATCCACGGGCTTATCTACAATGCTTTGAAGCTCTTCATGGAAATGAACCAGAAGCTGTTTGATGATTGCACCCAGCAGTTCAGAGCAGAGAAGAGCAAGTAAGGTCAAATCCTAATCTCGCATCGTGGATTGGCCGCAAACCAACACGGTTTATCGGAGTTCCCGGTACATGTTTTATGTGGCATTGTTCTGGTTTGCCGTGAGGACGTTTTGAACGGCGATCTCTAATGATGCGTAAATGTTCTCCTTTTGTTAGAGAGAAGGCCAAGTGGAAGGAGAGAGAAGATGCATGGGTGAAGATTGAGAATCTGGCCAAGTCCAACCCACAGGTGTGTGAAGATCCTTACTGACTGTCTTCACCTGGGGGAAGCTTTGAGTAATATCTATTATCTACTCTGTGATAATGACATAGAGCCAGGGAGTCGGGCCTATTCAAATGGCCATCCATTTAAATGGATGATAAACCCATTAAACTTCTTATCTTACTGCCTCTGAATATACATTAAAATAACTGTATGGGTCTTATTTCCTGTGATTGTGGCCATCTTTCCATCCAGTTCCTGTTATACATCGACCTGGGGGGCCTGGGCTCTCCCATGGACATGGAGACAGACTGTCCACTGCTGGATGACGTCGCCCTGCTGAAGAAAACCGTAGAGGACGAAGCCATCCAGGTAGCGCGCCTGAGGAGGAAACCAGTGTGACCCCCCCCCCCCCCCCCCCCCCCACCTCTGCCCCAACGTCCACCAGCTGTGGATTTCGTTTTATTTATTTTCATTATATATTTTGTATGTTTTACGTTGGCTCCAGATCCAGAGGGATCCACGCAAGGACCGCCCGCTAATGCGGAGGAAGTCCGAGCTTCCCCAGGACGTCTCCACCGTCACGGCCCTGGAGACCCACCGGCGGGCCCAGGACATGTTGACCCCGGACGACGGCCACTAGGAGAGCGGCCCTGTCCAGCAGAAACCAGCAGCAGTGTCATCCAGCCACACAGGATGGCCAGGCCCTGCCAGCACAACCAACCAACCCACCCAGGGCCGAGCCTCCAAACCTGGCTTTGGTTGATAGTCTGTTGGGGGACGAGTGGTGCTCTGTCCTGGTTGCCCTTTAGTTGTTTGGTCCAGCAGAGCGGTGGGCACCGCTGGACTTTTTTTGCATGACCGGAATGAAAAAGGCACACCACGCTCCTAGCCGTGTCCCGGGTTTCTCCTCCTCTCCTGTTACCCCTTTTCCTCGCTTCTTTCCTTTTTTTCCCCCCTTTTTTTACATGTTTTTTGTTTTGTTTTGCTCGTGTTTTTTGGGGTGCTGTGCTGCCCCCTTCTGGTCATTTCTCTCAGGTGTTCTTTGTGTGAACTGTCTCTTCTCTTGCCTCTTTTTAAGATGTCAGTGGTTGTACAGGTGATGTAAGCTTGCCAACGGTCACCTCTACAGAGGATGTATTTTGTATTTAATTTAAAAGAAATCAAATCAATACGAATCAATCTGTTATTTTTTTCCAAACAGTGTAACATGGTTATAATTACATACCATGTTGTAACCTTGGCAGCTGTTTGTGCTGCAAGATCACAAACGGCTTCATAGGGTCAGTGAACTTCATGGCTGTTTGTGTTCATCGTGGCAGGGCTGTATCTGACTTTCCACTAGACTACACATCTGGATCAAAACGTAATCAGTTTTGTGTTTGTTTTTTTCCCGAAGAGTAGTGCTCCAGGTTATTTCGTCCCCGGTTTGTTTCCTTGCAGGAGCCTAGTTTGGTGCCAACAACGTTCTCATTCTACACCGCGACGTACATTTGTCTGAAGCTGCCATTCGTGCACACTTGGATGTCAGTTTGTCTTTGTTTTGTTTTTTCCGGCTTATGAGAGGATGTTGAGAACTAGCTGTTGATGGTGTTTCCAAACTCCCAAATGCTACACAGACACAGTCTAGTCTGTTAAGTTTAGAGGTACTTTGGGAACTTGTGCTGGCGGCTTGCTTTTTTTCGTTCTCCTACCCTTTGTCTTCAGCGATGACTCTTTTTTTCCCCCTATGAAACGGCTGGCTTTGAGCCTGCTTCTCTGATGTGAGGTATGCTGGGGGTTAGGAGATATTGAACACAAGCCTTTTTTCTGTTCACAGTGCCTTCTCTAGTCTAAAGGGGGTGTTTTGACCGAGCTGATGAGACAGTGGTCGTGTTGACGATGCCAAACCGGCAGCGCGTCGCCACTGCGTTGAGTACAGCACACGCCTTGTGGGGGTCCCACAAAGCAGACTTGTCGTGGTTTTAGCTAGCGGTTGGGGGGGGGGGGGGGTGGGGGGGGTTAGAGGGTGGGGGCAGTCAGGCAGAGGAGTGGCTACCAACCACTTCAGCAAACTTCGGAGCACTTCCTGGTGAAACTTGAAGAAAAGATCACAGAAACACGACAATAACACATTCAAATCCACAATGCTGTCTACCGCGTGGGTGTGTAGGGCTCCAGCACTCCAGTGTGCCTATTGATACAAGTTGGCCATCGCTTGGGAAGTTGGTTATGTTCGATCCTGACTTCCCGCAGCACCCCCTGCCCCCCCCCCCCCCCCCCCCCCACCCCCACTTTAAATATATAACAAACAATAACATACGTTGTGACTTTGGTTCACCTGTACCACAGGATCGATGTTTATGCGCCCTAACCCCTGCCTCCCCCAGCCAAGCTCCCTTGACCCCTTGCAACCACACCGCTGTACAAACCCTCCCCTCTCCGGACGGCTCTCTTCACGTCTCTGTGAGGCTTTTCTGGATGCTTTCTAGTCTCTTTGTTTTGATTTTTTGTTTGTCTCTTCCTTCTGGACCGGCAAAACTTCTTGTCAGTGTTTTTTGACTGAATGTATGCATACTGTAAATAACGACAACCCTGGTATTTTTTTTTTCGTTTTTTGTCTCGTTTACCCCCCATGTTAAAGGACGTTAGCAGACGGTTTAGAGTTGTAACAAACTGAGAAAAAGCCCCACTACCTGAAGCCATGGTATTGTACAAATGGCCCCGTTACAAGACACGCTGTGCTACAGTAGTGGCTTCTTCAGGAGACGGCTTTAACAATGGCTTCTCTGGAGCTCTTCTCATTTTTGGGTTTTACTTTCATTTCCTTTCTCTTTTGTTCTTTGAAAATAATGATTTTTGCAAGTGTCCTTTAGTATTTGTCGCGTACTAAATGACTTCATCTAATATTGTACATATAATGTACTTTTATTTTGTGTTGAAACTATTATTAAATGGTAGATTTCATATTTTGTACAAAATACCTGGATAATGTACAGAATACAGAGGTTAGTTGGTAAGGGGCACAGACTTCAACACGTGAATATTTACATTCTGTATAGAATTTGGATAGTCGCTTTTTTTTTTGCTGACATTACATTTTTTTCAATTTGAAATTTTGACATCTTTCCGTTTTGGGTTTCACTTCATGTCGACATCCCATATGCGTTTTCTTTTTGTGTGCTTTTATCCAAATCTCCAGTGATGTACATCTATCTATATACAGTAAATAAAGAGAACATGTGAGTTTTATATTTTCATCCTAAAACAATGCTTTTGTATTCATTATTTTCTTCCCCTTTAAATGTATTTATAACCTTCCTTGGAACACAACTGGTCGCGGTTTATCCAGTTTAGATAACTTTCAACCGTCCTTCTGAGCGACAGTTGGCAGTTGTTTTGCAGCAAGTTTAATGACCAACAAAACCAACAGAGTTCATCCACGACATCAGGTTAACGGGTGAACATTAAACGCATAATAAACACATCGCACACACAACACAATGGTACGAAGAGGGGTGTGTATAATAATGCATGGAACAATGGACAAATCTTTGCATGTCATTCAGACAAATGTAAATGATCATTGATGGGTCAATTCCACATTGACTGAATGGTGGCCAGGTGAAAAATGTATAGAAATGCATATTGACACAAATCAATCTAAATACCTTTTCAGATCCAAAGAAATTAATTTTGGGTAGATAAAGATTGTCTTCAAATAATGTCACAGCCAGTAACAATTAAACTGTTAAAGATCAAGACATCTTTGTGTAATAGTAGCCTAGGAGTCATTTCAAGCATTTTTGCATGGCACCAAATAAGTCCTTTGGCACCATCTTGTGGATGAAGGTCAGGGAATTCAAACCCATCCGTGTGCATAATGTTGTGTATACCCTTCTGCAGATTCAGAAAACCTAATTGTCCACGGTGACAGACGGTCTTTTATGGAGACTTCTGGGATCCTAGTTGAAACGCATGCTGTGGTCCTAGAGCACAGACTGCTTTGAGCTTGGATGGAGGCCATTTCCTAAATTAGCAGCAGAAAATTGGTTGATTTAATCAATAGATCTACCATTTCAATAACTAGTGTTGTTGGTTAGGCCTACAGGGGGGGGGGGGGGGGGGGCGGGAGGTTGACAAAATAAGAGAATTCTTGGCACGAAAGTACACATGCAAACCTCAAAGAACCGGTTGTACACACACACACACACACACACACACACTTTATTTGCGTCACATACTAAGAATTTGTCAGCGTGACCTTTTTCAGCGAGCCTTTTCCACTGATGTTTCATAAGCTGTGCGCAGGCACTCCAATCAGGTTAGCCTAGTGAGCATACAGACAGTAATCACAAGGACAAACACTAGCATCATTAGCCCCCCGATGCTGACCTTCCAAATTGACGACGTTAGCAGTTACTTGTGTGTGTATAATTGCCCTCATTTCAAACACATGGCAGACAACAAAACTTGCTGTCGCCCGAATTCAACGGTTGACATGATGCCCATCAGCAGGCTGACTGATTAAAGCCGGTGCGGCGAGTGCGAGCATGGCTGCAGAACGGCGGCGGGAAAAAACACGGACCGCCGTCGAATCACCAGAAACAGTTTTAATATGCTGTGCGACGGGCGTGCATGCTTGTCATTAGGAGGTGTTGCTAGGCACTCCCACGGGCCACTCGGGGTTAAACTCGAGCTGTAATTGGCTGAGCCGAGGTCACAGTTCTCCCCTCAGTTGGAAGAGAACAGATGAGGCTGGCACCCGCCCACCCTCCAGTGTCTAGCACCCCTGCTGGGACCTGCGCTGAACCCAGATGAACCCGCATAGAAACAAGCAAACAAGCACTCTTCCCGTCGCACACGGAGCATGTGATGAGCCGTGTGATGCTCTCCTTGTGGCAGAAGGAGAACAACTCCGTGTGCCGAGGTCAGCCGCGTTGCTAGTTTTTCTCACTCTCTCTCTCCAGGATTGGCTGGGTTTGATTTGTTTGAGGGTTTTTTTGCATTCTCACACGCGGTAGCGTTGGTTTTCGTTTGAACATTGAGCGGGGACACATTATGAGGGGGTCTGGGTGTTCTCCCCCAGGATATTTTGAGCGTCAAACATTTAATTTCCTGCATTCTGGTGAATTTTTATGCACCAATTTGTGGTGGGAATGTATTTATTTATGGAAAGGAAAACACAAATTGCAGGCACAAGGTGACAATTCAAAATGTAATGTGGTTAGGCTCTCAGGCGTTGTATTGCTTTCACATATTTATACTCCTGCAGGTCAACTTTTCTCAATGAATGCTATCCCTGCTGAATCAACACACATGAGGCATGATTTACTCTTCTGTTCTCTTTTGTGTCTTTTGGTTGGGGAAATAACCTCTTTAAATGTGCATGTGGTACCTATTCTAGTCTGATAAATTAATTAATTTCAATTAATTTCTAAACCTCTTAATAGCTCATACAGTATGTGTTTCGGCAGGATTTCTGCTCGTGTTCAAAACGTTCTGCACATTCGAAACATATCACACAAATCTGTGTTTTGGGATGATTTTTAGGAATCGTGTTCATCTCAACTATGTCATTGAAGCTGACTGAAAACAAGAATTCAACACATTTTGGCCACAACCGATTAAAACATGGATCAAGTCTATTACAGGACGAACAAGACCTTGTTAGCGCCTTTCATCTTTGTATTAGGGTAGCGGGGACAAATGCGCGTGCTGTAAATATTGAGGGGGACGTATCCCCTGCGTCCCCCCAGATGTCTACACTATGTCTATATGCACACACGGGATCCTCCTCTGTGGCGAGAGGCAACAAATCAGATGAGTCAGCTGTACATTTCAACCCTCACGTCGATGGCACTATATCCTTAATGAACATTGGAGTTGCAGTACATTGCAAATACCCCAACTCACCTCATTATCAACCCATTGCACCCCCCCCCCCCACACACACACACACACAATTATCGCAAAAGAAAACGTTGCCTTGAGTGGGTCTCCATGCGTCATTCAAAATGAAAACGCATCACGGGATTGTTTGTGGTGACATTCTGTCTTTTGTGTTGTTTGTCCAAGTCCCTCTGCCCACCACCCACCGCCGACTCCTCTTCTGAGCGTCCTGTCTGTCTGCCTGCCTGGCCCCCGTACCGCCTGCCTCTCTGCCTGTCTGTCTGTCCTGACAGTTTTTTGGGTCAATGGTGTTGGTTATTGTGTTACTGAGCAGGCACATCGCTGTGTCATTTATGCATCTGAAAGTCACTGTGTTGCCCTTCATATCCTATCGTTCTGAGGGCTTTCATCGGCTGCCAGGGTTAAAAAATCTGGCTGTGCGACTCTCTGGGTCCGTCTATCCAAAAACATCTTTCACGGCCGAGAGATGACAGAACCTATTGCCATGGAAACAGGGCGCAAAAGTTTTAAGCGTCGACCCCATTGACTGCGTAACACAAGAAATGTAATAAAAATTCTCTCTCAACATTGTGCATTACTTTGCACTGCCGGGAGAGAGGGAGGGAGGGAGGGAGAGAGAGAGAGAGTCTGTGTCTATTAGTGTGTATGCTTGCATGTGTATGAGAGAGAGAGAGAGAGAGAGAGAGAGAGAGAGAGAGAGTCTGTGTCTATTAGTGTGCTTGCATGTGTGCATCCATGCAGCATTTACGTGTGTGTGTGTGTGTGTGTGTGTGTGTGTGTGTGTGTGTGTGTGTGAACAAGTATGTGTGTGGATGTGGGATTATAGTTTTCTCTTCAGGTCTTGGATGTGTTTTTGAATATGTGTTATTGTGTGTGTACTGGCTTTGTTGCGTTTGGTTATGTCGATATTGAAAAGGGAAGGAAGGTGGTTTGTGCCTGCTAATACACCCCTCCTCGCTCTCTCTCTCTCTCTCCCTCCCTCCTCCCCCCTCCCTCCCCTCCCTCTCCCTCTCCCTCTCCCCCTCTCTCTCTCTCTCCCCTCTCTCTCTCTCTCTCTCTCCTCTCTCTCTCTCTCTCTCTCTCTCTCCCCCTCGCTCTCCCTCTCTCCCTCCCTCCCTCTCTCCCTCTCTCCCTCTCTCTCCCTCCCTCTCTCCCTCTCTCCCTCTCTCTCTCTCTCTCTCTCTCTCTCTCTCATACACATGCAAGCATACACACTAATAGACACAGACTCTCTTTCTCTCTCTCTCTCCCTCTCTCCCTCTCTCTCTCTTTCTCTCTCCCTCTCCCTCTCTCTCTCTTTGTGACTCAGCATCTGCCCTGAACAGCGATCAGATGAGTGGTTTGGGCATCAACACAAAAAAACAAAAAAGGGACCCGCCAGAGAAAGGAGGAGAGGGTAGGAGTCGGAGACTGACTCATCCAGTGACACAGAACATGCAGTAGGAGCGGCGCTCTCTCTCTCTCTCTCTCTCTCTCAGTGCCGCTGCCATGATACCACGCACCCTGCCTGCGTCTCCCCAACACCATCTCTGTGTCTTGATATCTCCCTCCTGAACCGTCTGCTCACAGAACCAGAGTCTCGTCTGCTGCTGCCGCCGCCGCCCGTCGGCACCCACGCTGTGGTTTACCGCCGTGGCCCCGTTTCTTTCTCTTCTCTGCGTCACGTGACCGCGGCCGCTGAACTGGCTATAAGGTCATCACCACGTGCACCCATCTGGCACGGCTTTGAAAACAGGCGACAAGAGACAGGCAGACAGGACAGGAGGGGGGGGGGGGGGGGGGGCGGGGGGGTGGGGGGGTGAGGTTAGCGGAGGTGAAGAGTTTCGGCGAGAAAACGTGACGCGAGGAGGTGGGGATTTGGTGGACGGCTTCAGCTAATAAAGCTGGGATGCACTGGGAGGCAGGAGCCGCTCAGGGAGGAGGGCTGAGGGAGGGGGGGGGGGGGGGTGAAGAGAGGATAATTAAATAGAGAAGGAGGAAAAGATGGGAGGGGGGGGGCAGCGAGAGAGAGAGAGAGAGAGAGAGAGAGAGAGAGAGAGAGAGAGAGAGAGAGAGAGAGAGAGAGAGAGAGAGAGAGAGAGAGAGAGAGAGAGAGAGAGAGAGAGAGAGAGAGAGTTGGAGCCGGTGAACTGAAGAAAAGCTACAGAAATGGCGAGGGAGTCAGCAGAGGCTCTGGACAGAGCTTCACACATGCCCCGGTTTAAAGGCGAACGCAGATTGATTTTCTCCCGACAAAAACAACGGTCATTGTTTTTTTATTTCATAAACATCTGTGACGCTGTCCCCATTAAAACGAACGCACAAACAAACAAGCAAACACAAAAAGACCACGCCGGCATGCATGCAAACAAGGCCAACCGGGCGTTGTGTTCTCCCACGACATGGACCTAGCCATGCAACAAACAAACAAACAAACAAACAAACAACAACAGATTGGTGTGTGGCACCTTGACAACCGAGGGGCCGTGCCTCAGCCACCGAGTCACGTTGTGAACAACGAGACCAGGACCCATGGTCCTCTGTTTGATGCTCCACACTGAAGGATCCAAGATGTCAGCTTCAAAGTTAAAGGGACTTGGCAAAATGCCCAGCAGCAGCGGACTCACAATCCTACCTCAGTTTGGCGAAGACTAACTTCCTCACACAGGAGGAGGGGCAGCGCGCAGCGGCGACAACAACAACTTTGTGTGAGGACTGGAAAACAATGTGGGCGGTACACAGGTGGATGAAAAGTGTTGCAAAAGCAACATTGGGGGAAGGTGCTGGAAATAAATGACAGTTTGGTGAACCTCTACCCTTTCATGCAACAAAAAAAAAAAACAGTGTTGTATCAGGGATATTCCATGCAGGATGATTTCATTATGAGGCATGAGTTTGGCCCCAGAAACCGTGTTGTCCCCTAACTCACCAGAAATAAAGTCAACATGACTTGTTGTCCCTAACAACATATTGATTTTGCAAAACATGTTCATTAAAATCAGCAGGAAAAATGTGTGTGTGTGTGTGCATGTACACAGATAAAGCTACTCGCAACTTCTTCAGCCTGTCACCCTTGCCGCAACGAAAGCCATAGCAGGACACACACACACACACACACACATGCCTTTTATTGCCTTGTAATATTGGGGATGCTCTGGGGTGTTCCTATTGTTTGCCAGAGCCATCTTACTGATGCCAACAGCTCGTCTGCGCAAGATACACGTGTAGCTCTCTCTCTCTCTCTCTCTCTCTCTCTCTCTCTCTGTCTGTCTGTCTGTCTGTCTGTCTGTCTCTCTCTCTCTCTCTGTCTGTCTGTCTGTCTGTCTCGCTCTCTCTCTCTCTCTGGCTCTTTTTGTGTGGGCCAGATGGTACACAACTTTGCAGATGACACAACCTCACCTGACCGTCTAGAGGCACTATTGTTGTTGTTGTTGTTGTTGTTGTCATTGCTGTTGTTGTTGTTGTATCGTTGCTGTTGTTGTTGTTGTCATTGTTGTTGTCGTTGTTGTTGTTATTGTTGTCGTTGCTGTTGTTGTCAGTCGATCGACAAGGTCACCGCTAGGGACCCAAAAAGCAGGAGCCAGCATTGGATTTAATAATAATGATAAATAATTAAAAAAAAGACTTAAGTCAGAGAAAATTCAGAAGAGGGACAGCAAGGGACATGAAAATATGGAGAGTGGGAGAGAGAGAGAGAGAGAGAGAGAGAGAGAGAGAGAGAGAGAGAGAGAGAGAGAGAGAGAGAGCGGGAGAGAGAGGGAAAGAGAGATGGAGAGAGGGAGAGAGAGAGACAAGAGGAGAGACTCTTTGTTGTTTGTTCTCTTTTTTCCACTTGAGTGAGCAAGAGGAGAATGCTTCAAAGGAGATGGGGAAAAAAATCAAATACAGGAGTGAAAAAAGAAAGTCCGGTCCAAACAATAAGGATGACTGGTTCACTGTGTGTAGCATGTATCTCAGAAAGAACATTTCATTTTTTGCCATTCTTCCTTTTTTAAATCAAATTAAATTGTATTGCATAACTATCCCACCTGACTGACCGTCCGCAAAATGTTACCATTATGGCTCACTGTTTTTTTGGTCAGTTGATATGGTAATAACCACTTTGTAGTTGTGCAATGAAAGCAGAAAAGTTAAGGCTGCTGATGAATAAAACATTTTTGGAACTGCTGTATTTATAGAAGTTGAATACATCAAATTAGGAATATAATAATCGTTGCTAATAATCCATTCACTACTCTTTTTTTGTCTAATTAAGTACATTATTACCAAACATTTGAACGTGCTAAAGAGTGGACAGTAAAACATGTCGGTAACACTTTATAATTACAAATCATAATCTTATAATAGTAATGCTTAACTAATGCTTAACTAATTCTCATGATTACTAATGCTAATGCATTAGTAATCACTAATGCTCATGATTTAATGCATGAATTAATGCGTGATCATGAATTCCTGTTGCTCACCATTAACAAATAATCAAGTCATTAGGACTTTATGTGATTAGTTCACACTTAATAGATCATCAATTGAGGAATGTTAATTCACAGTTATTTCATACATTAATTGACATGTGACTAAATTACCTGGATTCCTCTTATATAAAAGTGTATTTCAGTACCATGCAGTTGCTCAACCTCTCTGATAAAAAAACCCAAATGAGTAACAGAAGGCGACTTTATTTGGGAGGGACACAAGTCTGGTAAGTGACTGGTGACCTCATGTGTGAAGTAATGATGAACACATCATGTGTCTAACGCATCATGTGTCTAATCGTTCTCCAATCTGTCAATTGGTACCTGCTTGATGATATTAGTTTCAATGCGTTTTTGTCTACCGTGTTATACTCCACTGCTTTCAGCAACTAATACAATAAAAACAACAACTCATCTTCCACCCACTATGTTGTAAATGTGTCAAAAATACCATTGGGTCAATTCTCATAGAAATATGAAGGTATTTCCTTTTCATCAGCAAGGCTGAGCAACTGCATGGTCCTGAAATAAACTTTTATGTAAGAGGAATCCAGCTAATTTGGTGGCATATTAATTAATGTATGAAGTAACTGTGAATTAACATGCAAGCTCGCCTTCAAAGTACAAGTTGCAAGTTTTGAAGTGTGTTGGCTGCAGGTGTAACCTGTGGTTACAATAGAAACATAATTGGCCTTTGCTAATGTAACCAAGGCTTGCATTTGGATGTGTAGAATTGTCAAAACTCAATTTCTAGCCACTCGCCACAGCCACTTCATGCCAGCCCATTTTCAGATATGCCCATATGTTACTTTAGTAGTCAGCCTACTTTTACTAAAGTTGCATTAGCTGTGCATTGTTTGCGTCCAGTGCATAGAATTGCTGCTATGAACATATCAACGTCCACTAGATCGACAGCGGTTAGTTTTTCGGGAGTTTTCAGAGGCGGCGAGTATCGCCGGACGCCCCGGATTTGCATAAAGTAGAAGAGAACTCAACTTCATGCAAATGAGGAACACACTAACGCGATGCCCAATCTCTCGAAACTCAACCCCACGCTA
>JAOPHQ010001277.1:27500-41645 GCA_030340625.1 Merluccius polli | reverse complement strand
GCAGAAATGTTTCAGGGATTATTACAGTTGAAAATTGCTAACGTTTCACCAATTGACAGTGTTTGAAATAAATGATTAACTTGAGATTCATTTTACTCTATAACCCAATTTCAAGACCATTTCAATGTTTCATAATCTTACTACCATTTAAAATATCAAATTGTTGCTGATACATTAGCGCCTTACCCATTACAGTTACACATTTTAACTGAAATATACAATGTAGTTTGTTGTTTCACATATTAAATATATACAATACAATACTACAATACAACACCGCTGAGTAAACTAGTTTCCCATCGACAGCAGACCGGTAATGTAGGTTTAGTTCTGGGGAAACACTCCTTTTCACCCCTTTTCCAAATCCTTACATCAATAAAAGTTGAGTTAAATAACGTGTGAAAGACAAGGTGATCTGGGGGGTCCCCCCAGGACACAGACCCGGATCTAGGTCAGACCGCCTGAGCAAGCAGCTTTATTAAAGCCAACATACGAGGGTTTGTTCATGGGGTCATGCAGGGACCTGATTCAGCAGACTGACGGTAATAAAACAACATCCTGTGTTTTTTAATTTGCTTTTATATTTTCACAATAAGAGCCCTTTCCTAATCAGCTCGGTACATTGGGAACGCTTGGTACTGGTTCCACAGGGCAGCCAACAGAAGTCATTTGGTATAATTATTATTTAGCATGATCATCAGCAATGGGAAATGATTGGGGATGAAGATAAGTGCTTCTGGTAATATAATGTTTGTGATTGTTGTATGTATTTTTATCTACATGTGTATAGTTTAGTATGAGTGTAGTGTAGTATATCGCAGCATAGGGGTAATAAAAATAGTATAAAATAATACAATGTGGCAAATACAATATATGTAGGCTATGAATATAAAGAGAGAGGGAAGAGAGACAGATAGAGAATTACATATTTTTTTTGTGCATCGACAACCTGCTGAACAGAATGTCTCTTCATTCACGTCTGTCTGTCTGTCTGTTCTGTCTGTCTGGTTCATTGTGTCTAATAAAACACAGACCAACGCCGTGCCGTCATCAAGTGACCAAACAGGACTCTGAACCCGCTGTCTCCGCTGGCAGTGATGCGCACAGTGAATCGAATAAATGCTGCCTTGGAGGGAACTGAGTGGACGACGGTAAATGAATGCCGCTGCGGGGCGGCCATGTTGGCTCCTGTAACGGACTCCTGATGGCCTCCTCCTCCCTGAGGGTGTGACAGAGGGACCCGGGGGGGGAAACTAGGAGCGGGAGCACGCATGGGATGAAAATAGGAACGATAGACAGTATAATGATAAAACAATGAAGATGAAACGTGGTGTACGTGTCCTCTCTATTATGGCATGTCATTTTTTTTGTATATCTGTTGATGTAAATGTATTTATTCACGCTGTTCTTGTTCTACCTGTCCCAGCACACAGTGAATAGTGTTGTTAACGGTGCTAAATCAATAAAAGTGTGTAATTAATGATATTAATAAGAAGAATTTTGCTTTGGGCCGCTTGGCGTTACCACGGTAACGCTCGATAAATCGGAGAATGACTGGGTACAAAGGAAGCTGCTTTCGGTGACATATGCCGTTATAACACAATAAAGTTCTCCTCTTTGCATTTTCATGCACCGTTCAGGTATTCATCTTTCTTATGCGTCTATAACTCACGACATTTACACAGACAGGAAATAAAATCTGCATATTCATACATGTGAAACCGGTTATATGTTATATAGCGAGGCTGTGCTCACACGCATTCCCACTCCCATCATGTGTTTATTTGCAAACCATATTTAATTAATATTGATTTGTCATGCCACTTGCCAGTTATGTCTTCATTTAATATACATAACCATACACACACCACACACACACAACACACACCACAGCGACGCACGACACAAAACACATTTATATTCATAGAGGACCGATTGTACATTAATACATACAATAAATACATGTCTTATCCATAGATACACACACACACACACACACACAAATACAATTAATGCTACACATTAACAGCAGTGTTACTGTAATAGCAGTGTTTGAACATTATTTATATTTGTATTGTATCCTATTTGTATTGCTTGTGCTTTTGTATTTGTATGTTTACACACACACACACACACACACACACACACACACACACACACACACCATAGCAATTAATGCTGCAATTAACAATTAATGTTTTCGAGGATGACAGCAGTGATTGTACATTATTTTTATATTTTGGCCTATTTGTCTCTTTTGTATTTGGATATTTCCATTGATACACACATTTTTTTCCTATTTCCTATTTCTGAGTCTGAATCTGAACAAACATTTAGCAGCGTGCAGACGACTTAAGGTCAAAATCTATTTACCGGGCAGGTGATATATTTCATTATATACAGGAATCGCTTGTTCTGTGACGGGCGATCGTACCTCGCTGGGCTAAAGGTCGCCTGTAATTGAAACCGTGACTTTGAAACGTGGCGCAGAAGGGGGAATTAATGGACCGTCCCTGCACAATCAAACGCGACGTTTTTCTCTGCCCCCTAGTGTGGCGGCGCCATTCATAACATTTCATTCTGCGTGTTTTTACTGCTGTGTGTGTGTGTGTGAGCGCTGCACTGTGGACACACCCCTCCTAACTCCTTTACTGTCTTTACTAACCGCACGTCCGGCGCTGTGGACCGGGCCCATCTGGGTTTTATGACCCAGATGGGACCGGGACCAGGGTTTATTTTCTGTGTCTTGTGTTGTTTCCTTTTTACTCCGAGGTTTCAGATGATCCTCCTGCTGCTGCAGTCTTACGATGGTATCACATATGGACGTTTTCCATTTTAATAGGCCGGTGTTAAAGTATCACAGTTACTAATGTGATAACCGGACCACGATTTGTGTACCAAACTTGAGAAACATTTCACATACAAGCAACTGTTATGGACAAATGTAACAAGTCGGGAATAAAACGTTTTGTTCAAGGTGGCAACAAGTTATAAAGTCTACATGTTGAAGTTTAGTGTCGTATTTTTACAAGGGAGTTTTTCTGCTATTTATTTCTTTTTTCTGTTTTCTTTTTTCTGTTTTCTGTTTTCTTTGTTCTGTTTTCTTTTTTCTGTTTTCTGTTTTCTGTTTTTTGTTTTCTGTTTTCTGTTTTCTTTTTTCTTTTGTCTGTTTTCTGTGTTCTGTTTTCTTTGTTCTGTTTTCTGTTTTCTGTTTTCTGTGTTCTGTGTTCTGTTTTCTTTTTTCTTTTGTCTGTTTTCTGTTTTCTGTTTTCTTTGTTCTTTCTTTTCCGTGTTTTAAAGTTTTAAACAGTCATACGTGGTCATCAACGACACGCTTCGAGGGGAAAAAAAATCAATGAATTCCCTCAATCCTTCTCCCTCCTCACCCCTGGACTTGTAGACACAGTATAGTAATGCCTTGCTCATTGGCAGCATGAGGAAGCGTCTCTACTACTGTCTCTACCGCTGCAGCGTGCGGCTCAAGGGTCGGGGCGGTCGGTCAGTTCGCCTAAAGGGTTAGCGGCGTTAAGCTATTTAAAACTCAGCGCTTCAGAGTTAGCATATTGGGACAGTGAGCGCACTGAAAAGTTTGTAATAACTGGGAGTGTCTGGTGTGAAACGGGAGGGACGGGTGAGGAACGGGTGAGGGACGGGAGGGATGGGTGAGGGACTTCAGGGAGTTTTATCATGCAGGTTAATCTCAGCCGATGACAATCTCGCATACGAATGTTGTTGTCATGGAGTGGAGGAGTGAAACTAGACGGTAAACCGGCGTGTTTTGGTGTCTGTGCTCCTGTGTAAATACGTGGAGGACCGGAGGTCACTGAGGGGCGTTCAACCTGCAGGCAGGACGCCGTCACACGGACCAGACGCAAACATCAAACTACGCCCCGTTGTATTCCTCATTTTATTCCCCTTGAATCAGATAAGGCTGTAAAGATAGAAAGATAAGCCTCAGATGAGATGAACTTCAATGCCAATAAACAAAATGAGTTGTTGTGAAGAAGGTGTATTTCGATTTTTGGTGAATACATTATTTATACCAAAATAGAGAAGCGTGATTCTGTGTGTTTGCTATAGTATTCTGTTCAAGGCCCACCAAACATCATCGTCTGTTTTAGTGAGGATCTTTAGAAATAAAGAAACCTCTGCCACCGGCGAAGCCCACAAAGACCGTGGTGAAAAGTAACTAAGTACATTTACTCAAGTACTCTTTGAGTTACTTGTACTTTACTTGAGTATTTCTATTTTCTGCTACCTTATACTTCTACTTCACTACATCTCAGAGGCAAATGTTGTACTTTTTACTCCACTACATTTATCTGACAGCCTTAGTTACTACAGTAGTTACTTTGCAGATTCAGATTAACGATACTCATTATACATTCTGTATAATGAGTTCTTTTACTTTTGGTAAGTATATTTTCATGCTTTTGTACACTTTTGTACTTTTACTTAAGTAACATTTCCAATGCAGGACTTTTACTTGTAACAGAGTATTTCTACAGTGTGGTATTATTACTTTTACTTAAGTAAAAGATGGCAGTACTTCTTCCACCGTTGCCGTAGCCTAGGTTACATGCTCCTCTCCCACTTGGACTTTCCTGCCTCCCAGTTTGTTTATGAAGGACAAGCGGAGGACTTTATATCACATTCATCCATTTGTACGACATCATCATTAGTCGCCCTTTGTCGACTTTTCGCACAGAATTATCGATCACACAAGGTGTGGAGAGACAGGGGATAGACAGTATGCAGAAGTGCAGTTCGGCCTCAAGATGTTGTTGAACCTCACATTGTGTTCGCCAGGCGGTTGCTAGGCGGTTGTCAAGACGCTGTCAGGCGGTTGGCAGGCGGCTAATGTGCTGTCCATGTCGCACGCACCTGTCCCCCGCAAACCGAGACGCCAAAAAAACCTCAAACCGTCCGGCTTGTCAGTCCGATACGCTGAAACACGCTCGGTCCGCAGAAGTGTTTTTGTTTGCACACGCTTTGTGCAAACAAAGCGTCCGCACATTTTATATAACATTGTGTTGCCGCTGATACGCCGCCAAGGCTAGCAGGAGCAAACATTTCCAGAGTGCACTACTACTAATAGATACGCTGTTTACCTCCAGCCGGTCGCGTGAGGCTGCGGCGGGTTTGGTCCGGTTCTGGACGTCTCTGTAGCGGAAAATCAATGTGACACAAAGCAGTATCACTCAGAGATGACTCAAAGTTTATTCAGGTACACAAAGGGCGCATAACTTATTTTAACAAAAAATGTAATGTGCAATACGCTATCAAGGGAAGTGGACATCCGCAAGGACGCAAGACAACTAAAGGAATCGGCACAAGAAGGACGTGAGGAGACTGGACCGGACCGGCCTCAGCACCAGACTTCATGGCTGCAGCGGCGATGCGAATGCTAACTAACTAAACACTAACTAAACTAACTAACTAACTAACTAACTTTCAATGGACCCTTTTTTATGTCTATCACAGCGCCAGCATGATTAATGTATATTTACTAGTTGTGTAATTCAGCGGCCCTATGCAAGCGCAAAGAGACTTAACACAAATGCGTATTTAATTAAATATATATATATTATAGAAGCTTATACAGTATTTGTATGAGGTGTATACAGTAGTTCATATATTCCACAACGATATCTGCATATGACGAAAATACCAAAGAAAAAAAACGAAGAAATTATGAAATGAATTGATTATTTTTGTATAAATGAATTGAATTGTGTATGCAGAATAAGTGTATCTACAGATTGTTTACGGATTATTTTTACCATCCAAAAAAATTGAAAACCGGGACGGAGGTGGGTTTGCGTACGCAGCGCATGGCGGCATCTCCATTGTAACGCGAGTCCGCCTTTAAAACACAGGTGTATTTCTGAGGTGGCAACCTGAGACGCTGGCTGTCTCTGTGCCCCCCCGCCGCTGCCCCCCCGCCCCCCTATATGTACGCCCCTGCTTACAGCGCTGATAGGCTTCATTTTCATGCTCCAGGGTGGAGTGAATGAGTCTGTCGACCTGCAGCCTGTCTGCGTCGGCGTAAGTGTGCGTGCGTCTCGGTAATTGACGGATTACATTTAAGTAGTGGCATCGAATAATGTCACCTTGTCATGTTGAACGTACTGCAGCAGTGAGACAGACAGTAACCTTTTATATTAATCTAAAACACACAGCCCTATGATTGCTCTCTGTCTGACATTGCCTCTCTCTCTCTCTCTCTCTCTCTCTCTCTCTCTCTCTCTCTCTGTGTACAGTGCATTGTCATTAGGAACATGAAGGGGGTTAGGGCAGCTTGCTCAAGGAGGCTTACAGGTTAGGCTGCGTATATATATATATAATATATATATATATATATATATATATATATATATATATATAAAAATAAGTTACCATGCTTCATTCTTCACAGCAGACCCTAACCCTATCTGCTGTCCTCCAGGAGGCTGAGAGTGATAAGCCTTATCTTCTAGAAGGTCTACACCCCATGTGTCTTCTGACTTCAAAACAAACAGCATCACGTGTATATATATACACACAAATATATAAAAATATATATATAAATATATATATAAAATTATTATTATTATTTATTTATTTTAACAAAAAACACATGATATTATATTATACAAACACACACACACACAGACGCATATATATATATATATATATATATATATATATATATATATATATATATATATATATAATATATATATATATATATATATATATATATAACATTTCGTCGAGAATAAGATCTATTTAGTGGTGGGAAAACATTACGTGTGTGTGTGTGTGTGTGTGTGTGTGTGTGTTTGTCACAATTGCGCTGCCCGAGATAAAGACATAAATATATAATAAAACAAATAATACAATAATACAATTTTATTGTATAACAATACAATAAAAACATAAGTAAAACATGAGCACATAAATACTCACATTGTTAGAAAGCGGAGCGATATGGACAATATGTCGTGTTTTCCCCTCTCGTATTTACATTCACTTCAACCTCATGGCTCATCTCCATATCGAGGGTGTACATATGGGCTCGTCGCTGATTGGCCAGAAGGGAGCGACCGCCCATTTCCGTGGCATTGACTTAGCCCCGCCCCCCATCACACTCACTTATTTAGTTCAACTATAAGGTGACTTTTTGTGAAAGTTAGTAGATGTTCAAATCCCTATATTGGACCGAGACCAGGAGAGACACTCTCTGATCCATAGAGCTGGACCAGAGGCAGGACTAGGACCAGAGGCAGGACTAGTTGGACAGAGGCAGGACTAGTTGGACCAGAATCCAGTCCAGCAGCAGCAACACTTTGAGTTGGACCAGAGGCAGGACTAGTTGGACCAGAGCCCAGTCCAGCAACAGCACTGTGAGTTGGACCAGAGGCAGGACTAGTTGGACCAGAGGCAGGACTAGTTGGACCAGAGTCCAGTCCAGCAGCAGCAGCAGCACCCCTGTGAGTTGGACCAGAAGCAGGACTATTTGGACCAGAGTCCAGTCCAGCAGCAGCACCCCTGTGAGTTGGACCAGAGGCAGGACTAGTTGGACCAGAGTCCAGTCCAGCAGCAGCACCCCTGTGAGTTGGACCAGAGGCAGGACTAGTTGGACCAGAGTCCAGTCCAGCAGCAGCAGCCCTGTGAGTTGGACCAGAGGCAGGACTAGTTGGACCAGAGTCCAGTCCAGGAGGACTTTGTCCACCCCATCCGAAAAAAAACATGAGCTGTTTCCATTTGGACGACTTCGTGGCGGGGTGGATCGGCGGTGAGTGAACCGATTATGATTGAATCTGAGTTGCGGGGTAATTGGAAAACGTTAATTACCCAATTAACTATTATCGCCTGTAGGGTCACATGGGGTACTCCTCGACCGTGCTTTGGTGTATCTAGGCAACGCAGCGGGGGGTCAGCGGTGGTGGGGAAGGGGGGGTTGGGGGGGGGGGGGCATCTCTATACTACGCCCCCCCCCCCCCCCCCCCCTGTCCTCCAGGGGGGGGCGTAGTTTCACACTCACACACACACACACACACTAAAAGACTACAGAAAAAAGACAAAAACAGTGTTAATATAACAGAATGGCAAATAGGCCTGGCCTATATATATATATATATATATATATATATATATATATATATATATTATATATATTATATGTATTATGTATATATATTATTTTTTTATTTTTTTTAAATTTTTTTTACGAAAACAGTGTTAATATGGCAAATAGGCCTGGCCTATATATATATATATATATATATATATATATATATATATATATATATATTATATATATATATATATATATAATTTTTTTTTTTTTTACGAAAACAGTGTTAATATAACAGAATGGCAAATATGCCTGGCCTAAAAAGATATATATATATATATATATATATATATATATATATATATATATATATATATATATATATATATTTACGAAAACAGTGTTAATATGGCAAATAGGCCTGGCCTATATATATATATATATATATATATATATATATATATATATATATATATATATATATATATATATATATATATATATATATTTTTTTTTTTTTTATAACTTAAAAATGTGTGCTCATTGGCTCAAGACGCCTACAGTTACAAGTAAACAACTGCAGTCTTTAAATAGCTGGTGGGTGAGTTTAGGTGAACTGTAAATGTGTGGCTGGGCTCCAGCTGGGGTTTAATGTAACGGTGGCTGGGCTCCAGCTGGGGGTTAATGTAACGGTGTGACATGTCCCCATGTGTCCCCAGGTGCCTCCAGCGTGGTCGTGGGTCACCCTCTGGACACCGTCAAGGTATGTGGACGCTCCTCTCCTGTCACGCCAGCAGGCGTTGTCATGGGAGACACACACACACACACACACACAGACACACACTGTCTCCTGCAGTATGAGACTCAGTTCTCAGGGGTCTAATATTTCACTTTTTAATTTTTTATTTCACCACTTTATTTAGTTATATAGTCTTTGCTTTTTTGTAATGGTGCTGAAACAAATGCTCTGACAACTTAGTGGCATTACATAAATCCATTAATATCTCATATGTCATATTTCGTACGTAGTTTTAGTAAAAGGAAGGGTTCTTCTCAGAAGTATTAGTATTAGTATTGAGGTTCCTGACACTGGTGAAATGTGTTTCCAGACGCGCCTCCAAGCGGGGAACAGCTACAGGAACACGCTGCACTGCATCCTCACCATCTACAGGAAGGAGACCGTAAGAATGAATACTACTTGTTGTCAATACTACTTCCTGTCAATACTACTTCCTGTTGACCCATCTGCCCTGTCTGTCACTTCACACTTTCAAAAGTGATATTTAATAATAACCTCATAGCTCAGAGTTCAAGTTTCTCTCTCTCTCTCTCTCTCTCTCTCTCTCTCTCTCTCTCTCACTCACTCACTCACTCACTCACTCACTCACTCACTCACTCACTCACTCACTCACTCACTCACTCACTCACTCACTCACTCACTCACTCACTCACTCACTCACTCACTCACTCACTCTCTCTCTCCCTTTCTCTCTCTCTCCCCCTGTCTCTCTCTGTCCCTCCCTCTCTGTCTCCCTCTCTCCCTCCCAACCTCTCTCTCTTCCAGGTGGCTGGTTTCTTTAAGGGCATGTCTTTAGTTAGTTAATGAGTTAGTTAGTAGTCTCAACCAGCTTGTCTCCTGTGTCTCCAGGTGGCCGGTTTCTTCAAGGGCATGTCCTTCCCGCTGGCCAGCATCACGGTCTACAACTCTTTGGTGTTCGGCTTCTTCAGCAACGCCCAGCGGCTCATCAGCAAGTATCGCTATGGCGACGAGCGGGAGGACTGCGGCCTGCTGGACCTGGCCCTGGCCAGCGGCCTCACCGGCTTCGTCTCGGTGGGCCTGGGGGCCCCGGTGGACCTGGTCAAGATCCGCCTGCAGATGCAGACCCAGACCGTTGTGGCAGGTGTGTGTGTGTGTGTGTGTGTGTGTGTGTGTCCGTCCATCCATCTGTCTGTCTGTCTGTCTGTCTCGCTTTCTTTTTCTCCTTCTCTCTCTGTGTTGTCCCTGTCAAACTGCAAACTCATGAATTGCAACTTAAAACTATCCATTCTCTATCAATCTGGAGTGATATCAGAATATTGTGGACCTTAGTCTGTAGTGTAGAAATAGAAAAACACGGTCAAATGTTGCAAAGCACTAAACTGAACACAGCCGGTTAAACTGTAGTATAAAATAAAGCGTTACTGTGGTGCGGTCCACTTTATTACAGCCTGCAGTCTGAATGTTCACTATTGATATTCTTCAGCACTTCCCCCATCGGGCTCAGCGCTGCTGGATGAAGGTCCATCTAGGACTGCTAGCAACAGGGACGCTTCAGCATAAATACGTAAATACTGTAATACACACGCGCAGTTCTCTCCGACCCGATCCTTACCTTTCATAAAATAATAAACATATGTAAATATTATAAACATTTACTAGATTTATCCATCACAGGCAGTAGGCTACAGCAGAGATTATACTGTAGTGAGTGACCGCTGACCAGACTTAAATCTTTTCTTATCTCATATATCGAAAACATGGTGTGTGTGTGTGTGTGTGTGTGTGTGTGTGTGTGTGTGTGTGTGTGTGTGTGTGTGTGTGTGTGTGTGTGTGTGTGTGTGTGTGTGTGTGTGTGTGTGTGTGTGTGTGTGTGTGTGTGTGTAAAAATACATAAAACAAAAAGTCATTCTGAACAAGTAACTTGATGGTTAGCGACATCAGAATAAACAGACGACATTTCAATTAGAAAGCAGATGAGCTTCTTCTAAATAATGAACAAAAGTCCTGACCAGACCTCTTGAAACTTGACCTCTTGACCTCTTGATACTGGATTTGTTTCTCAAAACCAAAGTTATTTCCTCAAATTTTTTTGTATTTCTTAACATTTTTTGTATTTCCTAAATGTTTTTGTATTTCCTCAAATTTTTGGTATTTACTCAAAACTTTTTGTATTTCTTCAAATTTTTGGTATTTCCTCAAATTTTTGGTATTTCCTCAATTTTTTTGTATTTCCTAATTTTTTTTGTATTTCCTCAAATTTTTTGTATTTCCTAATTTTTTTGACATGCACTTTTTTCACGGCTCTCCTTTCTCCTGTCGCCCAGAGAACCTCCAGTTGGCGGGAAACCCGGCGGGCGGCGGGAACCTGCAGCTGCGGGCGCTGGCCGTGGCGGACCAGCGGCTCTACCGGGGGCCCCTGCACTGTGTGAGCAGCATCCTGCGGACCGAGGGCCTCCAGGGTCTGTACCGCGGCGCCGGCGCCATGCTGCTGAGGGACATCCCCGGATACACGCTCTACTTCATCCCCTACACCGTCCTGTGTGGCCTGCTGAGCCCCGACGGCCGCTCCAGCGCCCATCCCGCCTCCATCTGCCTGGCCGGAGGACTGGCAGGTAAACCTGGACCAGACAGGACTAGGGGGGGTTTGATGGCGTCTGGGGTTTTTAGGGGGGTTTTATGTCGAGACTGGGAAAAGGTTAAGGAGTAATAGACCCATAAAATGAAACCACATCTATCTCTCTTCATCCATCTCCTTATCTGTCTCTCAAATGTGGTCTGGCTCACCAGCGGCGGTGCTTTACCTGTGGTTTAATGATTAAGTGGCTAGTTACGCTTTAAGCTAGGGTTAGGGTTAGTATAGAAAGTTTAAAAAAAAGGAAGTATAGAAAGTTTACATTGCAATACATTTCCCAATTTAAGCTTTTAGGGTTAGGGTTAGGTTAGGGTTATCACCTCAGTAAACCAACGGTATTGATACTTTCATACACTATACTGAGCTGAGACAGTTTGTAAGCAAGATCCTGAGTGTGGTTCAGATCCTGAGTGTGGTTCAGATCCTGAGTGTGGTTCAGATCCTGAGTGTGGTTCAGGTCCTGAGTGTGGTTCAGATCCTGAGTGTGGTTTTAATTAGGACAAAGAATGTTCTTTGTTTGCAATAGGGGATGTTTGCAATTATGACATTACACAAGAGTTAAATGTTGTTTTTTACAGCTAGAACATTAAGTACCACAGAACACAACATTCAAAATGCCTGTGTGTGTGTGTGGGTGTGTGTGTGTGTGTTTGTGTAGCTATAAAGATGGATACATGAGGAGTAGGTGAATGAAACATTCAGATGTTTCAAGAATGTTTTGTTTGTACTGAATATGTGATTGGAACAGCGTGTCCATGGTAACATGTTAAAAGACTGCCGGAAGTTGGGAGTCTTGGGACTAGCGCCATGCTAACAAGTAGCATGCTAGCCCACATATGGAGCAGCTGAGAGGACCTCAGGGTGGGTCTCTCTCAGATATTGTCCCTGAGCGGCGCGCCACGTCAGCCTCCTGCTTTTTAACAAGATCTTCTTGTGCTATAGACACATCTGGGAAACATCTGCAGCAGATGCGTGCAGTAATTCAGTGTGTTAGGAGTTTAGCAGCGAAGGAATGTCTTCAGATTACTGTTCAATATTCAGTATGGTCTACAAACACAGACCAAGATAGACAACTTCATAGCCCGTCATCCAGTAAGAAACATCCATATGTAGTGAAATGGTCATGGCACTGTGTGTGTGTGTGTGTGTGTGTGTGTGTGTGTGTGTGTGTGTGTGTGTGTGTGTGTGTGTGTGTGTGTGTGTGTGTGTGTGTGTGTGTGTGTGTGTGTGTGTGTGTGTGTGTGTGTGTGTGTGTCGGTTTTGTTGGAAGGATGGATAGATAGAGAGATAAAAGTGATGATAAAAGACTGCAGGAAGTTGGGAGTCTTGGGACTAGCGCCATGCTAACAAGTAGCATGCTAGCCCACATATGGAGCAGCTGAGTGAGGCCTGACCAGAGTGGGTCTCTCCATAGCAGAGTGGGTCTCTCCAGAGTGGGTCTCTCCATAGTAGAGTGGGTCTCTCCAGAGTGGGTCTCTCCATAGTGGTTCTCTCCATAGTAGGTCTCTCCATAGTGGGTATGTCTAGAGTGGGTCTCTCCATAGTGGGTCTCTCCAGAGTGGGTCTCTCCAGAGTGGGTCTCTCCAGAGTGGTTCTCTCCATAGTGGGTATCTCCATAGTGGGTCTCTCCATAGTGGGTCTCTCCAGAGTGGGTCTCTCCAGTATTTGGTTCTCGGCGCCACGTCAGCCTCCTGCTTTGAACCAGATCTTCTCATGTGCCGGAGAGACATCTGCAGCAGACGTGTGCAGTATTTCCGTATGTTAGGCATTCAGCAGCGAAGGAATGTGTCGTTAATATTCAGTATTCACACATTTGGTCTCCAAACACAGACCAAGAGAGACAACTTGCATACATAGTCAAGCGGTCATGGCACAAATTAATTAGAAAAACTAGTATGTTATTATTTGTGTATCTATTTCATTATTTTGGATTATCATTGTGAAGGTAAATAGTATCGCAGTTAGGAGTAGGAGTTAAGTTCTCCCTCAGGTCTGAGAGGTTTGATGGTTAAAGTGTTTGGAGTAGGACATCTGAAAGTGTGCGTGATGATTGCTGCAGTCAGGCATTTACTTTAATTCACCTTGTAAAGTTAAACAGTGTAGTAACCGCACCTCGGGAGCTTTTCATTGGTCCTCCTAGTGCTCTAAGGCCATATAGGAGGTCTCCTCTATAAATCCTCCACTATCAGACATGTTAAATGGGGTTGTTAAATGTGAGTGTTAATCCCAGGGTTAGACGGTGTAATTCAGCCCATTGACCCCCTCACCTGCAGAGCATCTCTTAAACTTCACAAGGAAACGGACCTGTAACCCTGTAAGTTATACAAACAACACTGACTTGACCCCCCCCCAGCGCTAAACGTCTCGCCGCCGGTCTTGACCCGCAGGTTCGATCTCCTGGGTGACGGCGACGCCGGCGGACGTGCTGAAGAGCCGCATGCAGGCGGACGCTCAGCTGCACAGGAAGTACAGCGGCGTCCTGCACTGCATCCGCCACAGCTACCGCACCGAGGGCCTGCAGGTGAGGACCGAGACCCCGTACCGGCCCACAGGCTCTGGGTTCGAACCCCAGCGTCCGCAGCCTAGCCTGCAGCCATGCATGAGCCCCGCCTGCTCTTTAACAGGAAGACATGAATAAGGAGTACATTATTATTATAATAATAATAATAATAATAATAATAATAATAATAA
>JAOPHQ010001277.1:0-22500 GCA_030340625.1 Merluccius polli | reverse complement strand
CAGCAGTGTAGCCCACCCAGATGTGACTTGGGAGGACCATAGTGTTTACAGGGTCCTGCCGTTAGGTGGAGTGCAGAATGACCACACAATCAATACTTGGATCACCTTCACATTTGAACTGTAGTTTAGTTTAATGTATATGGTATGTTGCTCAGTTACACATGATAAATGGGGACCAAGTCACTACAAAGTGGAATACAAGACAAGATCTCATTTAAAATGAAGCATAGCAAATCTAAGAACTATAAAGACACAACGTCACATAGAGAAAAAGCCTTGAGGTGGAATGTGATCATTCTAGCGGGTGGGTTGGCAGTAGATAAACAATGGGGTAGTCGATACTGAACTCATAAGTCAACCATAAGTTAGAAGACTATAGTTTTTGTCTACAGACTGTAGTCGTTTGACGTGTAGAGTGACTGTAGAGCAGTTCCAGAGTGGATCTGTTTCTCACAAAACATTCATGGAAACACGGCCATGATGCCTTTCACATGACGTTACACAGGGAACATCCTGTCTTCAAGATCGTTGTTTCCTTTTTATAGGGTCTTGATGAGGAAGTGCCTCAGAAGGGTTCTGAGGCCACATATTCCTCATCCCTAAATGAAGATATTGAAGTGGTAAGACTTCATTAAAGAATGCTTTTCTTTAACATTTTTGCATTGACTTAATATCTTACAAAAGTATACATTGAGGTTCAAATCAACATTTTCCTCTTCTTTCTTTTTGTCTACCGTAGTCTATTTAAATTTTTATTGAAAGGCCAAATATCCTCTACTGCTACATTCCCAGTACCTTTGTATTGATTGTCCCTTTCCGTTGTGCTTTTTCTGCTACAGATGTTGACTGAGAGCGACCAGACCCTGATGGCAGACTCTATGACAAATCCAGTCCTTGGTCCACTCGCCATGGTTGAAAAGGTAAATCAATCCAAAGTGTTGCTTATAATGAAGTTTCTTGTGGCAACACATTAAATCTACCAACATGGGTGCTGTGTGTGTGTATACGTGTATAATCACCTGACTTTTTTATGGTTTATATGGACAGTGGTATGCAAGAACAATTTGTATCGGATGCTTTTCAAAGCGTAAGTCAGTATAATATTATGAGTGTATGTGTGTTCAGCAGTGTAGCCCACCCAGATGTGACTTGGGAGGACCATAGTGTTTACAGGGTCCTGCATCCAGCTCAGTATATTATGAGTGTATGTGTTCAGCAGTGCACCCCACCCAGATGTGACTTGGGAGGACCATAGTGTTTACAGGGTCCTGCATCCAGCTCAGTATATTATGAGTGTATGTGTTCAGCAGTGCACCCCACCCAGATGTGACTTGGGAGGACCATAGTGTTTACAGGGTCCTGCATCCAGCTCAGTATATTATGAGTGTATGTGTTCAGCAGTGCACCCCACCCAGATGTGACTTGGGAGGACCATAGTGTTTACAGGGTCCTGCATCCAGCTCAGTATATTATGAGTGTATGTGTGTTCAGCAGTGTAGCCCACCCAGATGTGACTTGGGAGGACCATAGTGTTTACAGGGTCCTGCCGTTAGGTGGAGTGCAGAATGACCACACAATCAATACTTGGATCACCTTCACATTTGAACTGTAGTTTAGTTTAATGTATATGGTACGTTGCTCAGTTACACATGATAAATGGGGACCAAGTCACTACAAAGTGGAATACAAGACAAGATCTCATTTAAAATGAAGCATAGCAAATCTAAGAACTATAAAGACACAACGTCACATAGAGGAAAAGCCTTGAGGTGGAATGTGATCATTCTAGCGGGTGGGTTGGCAGTAGATAAACAATGGGGTAGTCAATACTGAACTCATAAGTCAACCATAAGTTAGAAGACTATAGTTTTTGTCTACAGACTGTAGTCGTTTGACGTGTAGAGTGACTGTAGAGCAGTTCCAGAGTGGATCTGTTTCTCACAAAACATTCATGGAAACACGGCCATGATGCCTTTCACATGACGTTACACAGGGAACATCCTGTCTTCAAGATCGTTGTTTCCTTTTTATAGGGTCTTGATGAGGAAGTGCCTCAGAAGGGTTCTGAGGCCACATATTCCTCATCCCTAAATGAAGATATTGAAGTGGTAAGTCTTCATTAAAGAATGCTTTTCTTTAACATTTTTGCATTGACTTAATATCTTACGAAAGTATACATTGAGGTTCAAATCAACATTTTCCTCTTTTTTCTTTTTGTCTACCGTAGTCTATTTAAATTTTTATTGAAGGGCCAAATATCCTCTACTGCTACATTCCCAGTACCTTTGTATTGATTGTCCCTTTCCGTTGTGCTTTTTCTGCTACAGATGTTGACTGAGAGCGACCAGACCCTGATGGCAGACTCTATGACAAATCCAGTCCTTGGTCCACTCGCCATGGTTGAAAAGGTAAATCAATCCAAAGTGTTGCTTATAATGAAGTTTCTTGTGGCAAAACATTAAATCTACCAATATGGGTGCTGTGTGTATATGTGTATAGTCACCTGACTTTTTTATGGTTTATATGGACAGTGGTATGTAAGAACAATTTGTATCAGATGCTTTTCAAAGCGTAAGTCAGTATAATATTATGAGTGTATGTGTGTTCAGCAGTGTAGCCCACCCAGATGTGACTTGGGAGGACCATAGTGTTTACAGGGTCCTGCATCCAGCTCAGTATATTATGAGTGTATGTGTGTTCAGCAGTGTAGCCCACCCAGATGTGACTTGGGAGGACCATAGTGTTTACAGGGTCCTGCCGTTAGGTGGAGTGCAGAATGACCACACAATCAATACTTGGATCACCTTCACATTTGAACTGTAGTTTAGTTTAATGTATATGGTATGTTGCTCAGTTACACATGATAAATGGGGACCAAGTCACTACAAAGTGGAATACAAGACAAGATCTCATTTAAAATGAAGCATAGCAAATCTAAGAACTATAAAGACACAACGTCACATAGAGAAAAAGCCTTGAGGTGGAATGTGATCATTCTAGCGGGTGGGTTGGCAGTAGATAAACAATGGGGTAGTCGATACTGAACTCATAAGTCAACCATAAGTTAGAAGACTATAGTTTTTGTCTACAGACTGTAGTCGTTTGACGTGTAGAGTGACTGTAGAGCAGTTCCAGAGTGGATCTGTTTCTCACAAAACATTCATGGAAACACGGCCATGATGCCTTTCACATGACGTTACACAGGGAACATCCTGTCTTCAAGATCGTTGTTTCCTTTTTATAGGGTCTTGATGAGGAAGTGCCTCAGAAGGGTTCTGAGGCCACATATTCCTCATCCCTAAATGAAGATATTGAAGTGGTAAGACTTCATTAAAGAATGCTTTTCTTTAACATTTTTGCATTGACTTAATATCTTACAAAAGTATACATTGAGGTTCAAATCAACATTTTCCTCTTCTTTCTTTTTGTCTACCGTAGTCTATTTAAATTTTTATTGAAGGGCCAAATATCCTCTACTGCTACATTCCCAGTACCTTTGTATTGATTGTCCCTTTCCGTTGTGCTTTTTCTGCTACAGATGTTGACTGAGAGCGACCAGACCCTGATGGCAGACTCTATGACAAATCCAGTCCTTGGTCCACTCGCCATGGTTGAAAAGGTAAATCAATCCAAAGTGTTGCTTATAATGAAGTTTCTTGTGGCAAAACATTAAATCTACCAACATGGGTGCTGTGTGTGTGTATACGTGTATAATCACC
The DNA here is from genome assembly GCA_030340625.1 of Merluccius polli. NCBI lineage: Eukaryota > Metazoa > Chordata > Actinopteri > Gadiformes > Merlucciidae > Merluccius > Merluccius polli. The sequence goes on along the minus strand of JAOPHQ010001277.1, from coordinate 18,781 downwards.
TGACTTTTTTATGGTTTATATGGACAGTGGTATGCAAGAACAATTTGTATCGGATGCTTTTCAAAGCGTAAGTCAGTATAATATTATGAGTGTATGTGTGTTCAGCAGTGTAGCCCACCCAGATGTGACTTGGGAGGACCATAGTGTTTACAGGGTCCTGCATCCAGCTCAGTATATTATGAGTGCATGTGTTCAGCAGTGCACCCCACCCAGATGTGACTTGGGAGGACCATATTGTTTACAGGGTCCTGCATCCAGCTCAGTATATTATGAGTGTATGTGTGTTCAGCAGTGTAGCCCACCCAGATGTGACTTGGGAGGACCATAGTGTTTACAGGGTCCTGCCGTTAGGTGGAGTGCAGAATGACCACACAATCAATACTTGGATCACCTTCACATTTGAACTGTAGTTTAGTTTAATGTATATGGTACGTTGCTCAGTTACACATGATAAATGGGGACCAAGTCACTACAAAGTGGAATACAAGACAAGATCTCATTTAAAATGAAGCATAGCAAATCTAAGAACTATAAAGACACAACGTCACATAGAGAAAAAGCCTTGAGGTGGAATGTGATCATTCTAGCGGGTGGGTTGGCAGTAGATAAACAATGGGGTAGTCAATACTGAACTCATAAGTCAACCATAAGTTAGAAGACTATAGTTTTTGTCTACAGACTGTAGTCGTTTGACTTGTAGAGTGACTGTAGAGCAGTTCCAGAGTGGATTTGTTTCTCACAAAACATTCATGGAAACACGGCCATGATGCCTTTCACATGACGTTACACAGGGAACATCCTGTCTTCAAGATGGTTGTTTCCTTTTTATAGGGTCTTGATGAGGAAGTGCCTCAGAAGGGTTCTGAGGCCACATATTCCTCATCCCTAAATGAAGATATTGAAGAGGTAAGTTTTCATTAAAGAATGCTTTTCATTAAAATTTTGCAAAGACTTAATGTCTTACAAAAGTATACAGTGAGGTTCAAATCAATGTTTCCCCTTTCTCTTCATCTACCATATTTTATTTTTAATGGTTATTGAAGGGCCAAATATCATCTAGTGGTACATTCCCAGTATCTTTGTATTGATTGTTCCTTTGGTTTAGCTGCTACAGATGGTGACTGAAAATAACCAGACCCTTGATGTTGTGAACAACACGATTAAGATCAGTCCAGTGCTTCCACTTCACAAGGTTGAAAAGGTATATTAGCTTGAAAAATGTATTGGACTTTGTGGTGAGGTTTTGACCACTTTCTAGTTTTAAAGAACATGTGTATTTTCTGTAGCTTAATTTAGGTAAACAGAATAATGGGGGTCCTTTTTGGCTAGTTGACTGGCTATCTTGTAGCAAACCTATAATATAGGTGTCTGCCACAAGAAGACTGAAAATAGAAGGTACACACTGACCTGCTTTCTGAGTATTTTCTCTGGTTACAAGCGGTTGGTGCTTTGACATTACCATGCATGTATTGGATAAGTCATACATTTTTTTAAATACGCACCACAATGGCAACTTATTCCATCTCAGGTCTTCTAACATTCCACAACTGGACATGTATAGGCCATTTATATTTAAGAAGTTTCAATCATGTTTTGATCCTTTTGTATTTTTGTCATCCTGACCTAGTGCACAAAGCTTAGATATGCATGTGGTCTGTGTTAATTTTTTATACAATTCATGATTGCAACATTTTGCCAAATACCATAGGCGTACATACACAAGTACAACATAGTATGTTTAATCCTGTCTTCTGTTTTTAGGACTTTTCTTTTTAGTCAAATGACAACATTTATTCTTGGAAAGCTGACTTGCCACATTTCAAACTTTCTGGTTCAAACATCTGAAACAAAACCAACAAATAGACGCATAACACTCTGATCATTTTGAACCCTTATAATGTATTATAAATTACTACTGAGAATACCCAGAATCAGTTCAACCATCCAAGTGAAATGGACCCAGGTGTCTACAGTGAAAAAGTCAATCAAATCTCACGTTGATATTGGATTTTATGGATTTCCTCTTCAGACTTAGTAGATACAAACATGTCAATGTGAAATATCTAGCTGCTCAATCTCTGGCACAAATCTAACCATACAATTTTGCCAACAGTGTCAAAAACATCGCCTGGTGTGCACTACATTGTCATCCTTGGACAATTGTGTTCAGTGTGTGGGACCCATTACTACATTCAAGTGGATTGGTTATCAATGCACAGGTGAGGTATTTATTAAATTGGTACAGTGTGTTTCAAAGTTGTGGCAGTAGGTGGATATAGTAGGCACTGTGTTCTAATGTTTGATTAATAACTTTATGAATAAAGCATGACTATTTTCACCTTTTTACATTGAGCAAAAATGTGACATGATGATTAATTGGACACTGATGCCTCACTTTATCGGTGGGAGATTGATTGCCGAGTATGGCATATCGTTCAGATTACTTAAAGATATTTTATTTTGCTTCATTGACACGGACATCTGTGTTGGTGTCATGAGGTTGAGGATCATCTGAATCAATCTTTGTATTCCACTTTGATGTGAATTAACATTAATCAAGTATCTTTTAAATAGTAAAAAAAAAGTATTTTGTGTATCCTAGATCACTTCAGTGCTATGAATGGAGAACTACTTAAATAGACCTGCAATGTAAAATGTATGTTTCTAATTGTGTGTCCTTAAAGTTTGTTTAAGGGTCTGGCATAAATCCTGCCTCAGACAAAATACAAAAGACCCATCCCAGGTGAGTATCCATTTAAGGTTTGTTGAACTCTTAAACTGTCTCCAAGTGTCCAGCACATATCATTTGCTTTCTCCCCATTTCAGGAGCAGTTTTCTGGAGATGAACTGCTTTCAGACCAGGACAGTGATCCAGAATCTGAAATTAACCAAATGTCCGATGAGGAATACATACCTGACTCAGAGTCAGATGAGGATGATGGCGAAGATCCAGATGCAAGCTTAGACTTCACGCCTCAGTCGAAAGTTAAACCAGTAATGCCTGATGTTGGAACATCTAGAACAGACACCAGTGTCCAAGATGTGCCCATGGTTCCCAGTGCTGCTGTTGCATCTGAGTCGGGAGATTCAAACCCGTCAGAGAAAAAGCCAGAAGCTGAAGCTGAACGACACAAACAAGAAGTAACATTTCAGAATACAACTATAAAAAATTACTGTTACGTTTGTGGTAAGCCACAGAGTAAAATCTCCCGTCACTTGAAAACGCACAGGACGCATGCTGAACTTGTTCATATGTTTTCCCTCCCTGAAAAATCTAACGAGCGCAAGATCCTATTGGAACAAATTAGGAACAAGGGAAATTTTAAACATAATATGGTAGTTTTACAGGCTGGAGGAGGACCACTGAAAGTGAAACGACAACCGAAGGCTAACATAAAGGCAGGAAAGTTTATTCACTGCATGTACTGTAAAGGTATGTACATTCGCAAGGAGCTTTGGAGACATGTCCGCAGATGCCCCTGTAAACCAGAAGATTTGGTTGAAGAACCTGGTAGAACCAAAGTACTTGGTCTGGCTGCAGCACAAGGGTCTGCATTCTGTCAACAGATCTCAAGTGGAGTGTGGAAGCTCCTTGGTGTCATGAAGCAGGATGAGGTTGCCTTAATTGTGCGGAATGACCTCTCGATTATTCAGTTTGCCCAGTCACTCTACAACAAACATGGACAAGACCCTACAAAGTATGACTACATTCGTCAGAAGCTCCGTGAAGTGGGGCGTTTGTTGTTGTGTCTGCGCACAGAATTCTCCATACATAACATGGAGGAGGCTGTTAAACCTGCTAACTTCCAGAGAGTTGTGCGAGCAGTAAAGAAAGTGTCTGGTTTTGACGACGAGAAACACTCATTCCGAACACCAAGCCTTGCGCTGAAACTTGGACATTCGCTACATAAAATCAGTGACATTATTCATTGTAGGGCACTCATGGCAGAAGATGAAGATCGGATCAGGTCCACTGACATTTTCAAGAAGTTGTACACTTCCAAGTGGTCGGAGTTGGTTTCACACGGTGCCCTGAACACACTGAGTGATGCCAAGTACAACAAACCATCAACATTACCCTTCACCGAAGATGTCCAGATCCTTCATCGGTACCTTGACAAATCTGCAGAAGAAGCCTTTTGCAACTTGAAAGAGGTGGCCACCTCCCAGAACTATGCTCAACTTGCAAAAGTTACACTTGCACAAATCATTATGTTCAATCGGAGACGTGCTGGGGAGGTTTCAAAAATGCGCCTCAAAAGTTTTCTTGAAAGGGACAACACAAAGCTACATGAAGATGTTGCCATGGGGTTGTCAAAGACTGAACAGCGGCTCTGCAACTATTTCTGCCGTGTCGAAATCATGGGAAAAAGGGGCAGAAAGGTTGCAGTTCTGCTCACACCGAGCATGGTGGATGCTCTATCACTACTTGCAAACACCAGAACTGAATCTGGTGTTTGTGCAACAAACGTCTTCCTTTTTGCAAGACCCAAAGCAATGAGCCACTACAGAGGACAGGACTGTTTACGTGTTCATGCAAGCCAGTGTGGAGCAAAGCACCCTGAGCACCTCAGGTCAACACAACTCAGGAAACATGTCGCCACACTGTCCCAAGTCCTCAACTTAAAAAACAATGAACTTGATCAGGTTGCAGATTTCTTGGGGCACGACATCCGTGTTCACCGGGATTTCTACAGATTACCAGTTCCCACAACACAACTGGCCAAGATTTCCAAGCTGCTTCTGTCAATGGAGAAAGGACATCTTTCCGGCATGCAGGGGAAATCCCTGGATGAGATTGAAATTGAAGGTTTGTACAGAAATTAGGACATGTAGAATTTGGGACATGTAGCGTTTATTTTTATTATGTCCAAGGCATCTAGACTTCCTATAGATTTCATTTTCATGTCTACTGTTCAGAAATACAATAATCAAAAGCCCTAAGTAGTACTGGGAGCATTGTGGGTAATCAAGTTTCAGTAGAAATTCATTGCGATAATATTATATTGTGTAATAAAATGAGTATGTCCAAGCAAACTAATCAAAAACGGAGCCCCTGATGTCCTGATATTCCTTCCACTAGCTAAACCACTTGAATAAAGCTCCTATATATATTAAGAAAAAAATACTATTTATAGCCAATATGAAGTTCTTGTTTTTTTGTATGTCAAAGTATTCAAGTGAGTTTCTCTAATTATTTTACCCAGATGAAATGGTTTTAAGTGATGCTGAGGCCAATGACAGTGGGAGCGAATCTGATAACAGTGACACCGCAGACATGCCGTCGGAGTGTGTGACTAGCGAGCCTGTGGAGACTGCATCGGGCTCTACAATCACAGAGCAGCTCCATGACATTGGATATATTGGTAGGTAACTTCACCTGAGTCATCTCACTTCTGGTTGTGTTTCTGTTGATGACAATGTTCATGTTTTTTTCTTTTTTATGTGTTTAGCAGAAGTAGTAGTGCCATTAGTGTCCTCCACAGTGAGTGAGCCTGCCCCTTCCTCTGAAGGTATGCCAAGTTTGAATACAAAGCACCATTAGTGTTTTAAAAGTGCCATGTCCACTGACGCCTTGTCCAGTCAAGGCAGCATCCCAGGCCTCCGGTCTCTAGGATGGAGGGAGAGGTTGGGTTGGCGGGTCTAAAACATGATCCTCAGTGAATTAATCACTTTTCAAGCAGTGTTGATTATCAGCTTATGGTGTTAGGTTGTCAGTGTTTACTCTAGGATTTTTTTCAGCAATGGGGGGAAAGGGTGGGTGGTACACTGGCGGTCGAAGTGCATATCAATGGGTAATTTAAAAATATGAAATAAAATGACACTCGACTGCAAAACAAACTTTAGAACATATTTATTGACATCTATTGTTACAGAGGGCAGCTTGGTCTTCATTTTCTCTCCTCTCTCATCTCTTTCTGCCCTCTCTCCTGCTCCTCCACTCTGCTCTCCTGCGCCTCCACTCTGCTCTCCTGCTCCTCCACTCTGCTCTCCTGCTCCTCCACTCTGCTCTCCTGCTCCTCCACTCTGCTTTCCTGCTCCACTCTGCTCTCCTGCTCCACCACTCTGCTCTCCTGCTCCACTCTGCTTTCCTGCTCCACCACTCTGCTCTCCTGCTCCTCCACTCTGCTCTCCTGCTCCACCACTCTGCTTTCCTGCTCCACCACTCTGCTCTCCTGCTCCTCCACTCTGCTTTCCTGCTCCTCCACTCTGCTCTCCTGCTCCTCCACTCTGCTCTCCTGCTCCTCCACTATGCTCTCCTGCTCCTTTACTCTGCTCTCCTGCTCCACTCTGCTTTCCTGCTCCACTCTGCTCTCCTGCTCCACTCTGCTTTCCTGCTCCACCATAGTAAGGTTACATTTGAGAAAGAGTAATGTTAGATAATTCTCACATCACAAATATTTGATCACGCAACCAGTAAGAACATTCAAATATTGTAGTAGCCACCACTAACCTTACACATTTTAGAACTAAAAGGCATTTCTTTCCCTTCAGAACTTCGGGGCATGAACCTTGAGCCCCTCCCTAGCTAAAGTAACGTTACCTGCCTATCTTCCTCATTGACATCAGGCATCTTTCTCTTCTTGGAGAAATATTTTAACAAACTCATCTGAAAATGCAATCAGGAATATTTTAATACCCTGCTATATAAACATTGTTGGCAATTATTTTACCAACGTTTATTTAAGTAAGGCTACTGGTATTATGATTCACTGAGTTCTCTAACGTTAATGTTAGCTGGAACATTTTTTCACGATATATTAGTAATCCATCCCTATACATTTCATCATGTAAATATGAGCATTCCTTCCAGGTGATGTGACCTATTGGCTCGAATTCAGTGCAGGATCATACTTGTTTTGTGAGACACAACTCTTACACCGGATTTACACCGGGGACGTCTGCGTTACGGCTGCATCGCGTTACGGCTGCGTCCTCTGCCCTGCGATTTACACCGGACGCGTTACGGTAGCGTTGCCTTGCGAGCCAGCCGTATTCACGCGAGATCACGAGAACGCGATAATCCTGACATACATCAGACCGCGAGATCCCGCGATAAACTGTGTATAAAGGAAAGGTCAACAACAAACGGCTTACTTTGCTTCTCCGACGTTGAATAAAGGATGATTTATTTCGTAAATTATTTTATGTTGCTCCACTTCGACAATCAGTCTCTCGTCGTCCATGTTGGACCTTTTGATTGATTGACTGCTGAGCGGCTGACTTGACCACGCGAAACCGAGAGACGGCTGTCTTGACCGCAGTACGCGATCAGTCATTAATGAATAATCACATTTAACCGTATAGCTGCGCACAACTTTATTTAAAAGCAAGCAAATGGAAAACATGTTTGTTGGTATTTTGGTGTTGGGTGCGTGTGGATGCGGCGGAGCGGTTCATGTTAATAGCGGAGTCCGGGAGGGTTCACCTTCACGGCGTAGTTACGAGGGATGTGCGACTATCGTCTTATAAAATGCTAAAGTGTTTTTTAAAGTTAGAAAGATATTAGATATTCAACCGATATTTCCGCTCCGAATTACAGCGATCAGACACGGGGAACTAAAGCCGCGGTCACCGGGCACCGCAGACATGCGGGACTAAAATCCTGCATGTCTAGTGGTGTCTACCTGCCCAGGTGTTTACCTGCCCAGGTGTATTGGTCAGTATTTCTGCAGTGATGAGTTAAATCAGGGCTTGTTGCGACCACGGATGTATTCGGTTTGCGATGCTCATGCCTTCTTATTTTTATGTTTTACTTTTTGCTCGACTAATGAAAACGTATTCGACTAAGCCTCCGTCGACGACTAAGCCGACTATTCGACTATTAGGGGGCAGCCCTAGTTAACTTACAGCACTTTATATGGACCATTAGTTATATTTTCAATGTATTTACAGAGCAATCCCTGCAAAGTTTTTAGGTAATAACTATAGAAGAGAGGGGGGCGTGGCATCACGATGGTGGCTCTCCATCGTGATGTCAGTCAGCCATTACGATGGATGATGTCAGACCACGCGAACGCAAACCTGATTTTTTTTTTTTTCACAGACACGTCGGTACACCGGAATTCCGGCGTGGTGCTGGTGTAGGTACCAGATCGGCTCGGTGTCCGTCGTCTGCTGATTACGTCACACACACATCTACAGCAACGCCACTGGACAAACTAAATTGCATTCACTTTCACGATAGATAGACAGACAGACGCCATTTCTTTAAGCTAATGTTCAGTTATCTCAGTGTGTGTATTTGTCTTATATACTTAGACTGTTAGACTATTAGTATATATATATATAGTCTAAGTCAGGGGTTCTCAACCTTTTTCAGGCTGGGCCCCCCCAAACTGGTTCATTGCAGTCGGGGGGCCCCCCCCCCCCCCCCCGCGCGCGCGATCGTAACACTCCTCGGACCTATATGGGGGTATTATTGAGACAATATTATTTGTGTGTGTATCTCAATCTGTGTACCGGTATTCACATTTGTGTGTGCGTAATAAGATTTGTCTGTCTGCATTCACATTTGTGTGTGTAAAAAAAATCAGTGTGTCTGTATTCACATTTGTGTGTTTGTGATAAGATTTGTGTGTGTCTGTATTCGTTTTGCAAGTAAAGACAAATCTGCAAATGTGTACAGAGATCTGTAAGTGTACACACATCTGTGAATGTGTAAACAGATCTGTACATGTGTACTGAGATCTGTAAATGTCTGTCATCAGTTATAACTCAGGCGGGAGCTCTGATTGGCCAAAACACAAATCTTATCACAAACACACAAATGTGAATACAGACACACTGATTTTTTTTGTTTTTTTTTGCAAATGTGAATACAGCCAGACAAATCATATTACGCACACACAAATTTGAATACACACAAATGTGAATACACACAAATCTTATTACACACATACAGATTGAGATAGGGGGGTTGGTGCGCGCAATAGTAACACACCGCAGACCTAGGACCGAGGGGGGGGGGGGGTGCGCACAATAGTAACACACCGCGGACCTAGGACCGAGGGGGGGGGGGGGGTGCGCACAATAGTAACACACCGCGGACCTAGGACCGAGGGGGGGGGGGGGTGCGCACAATAGTAACACACCGCGGACCTACGGCCGACGGGGGGGGGTGCGCACAATAGTAACACACCGCGGACCTACGGCCGACGGGGGGGGGTGCGCACAATAGTAACACACCGCGGACCTACGGCCGACGGGGGGGGGTGCGCACAATAGTAACACACCGCGGACCTACGGCCGACTGGGGGGGTGCGCGCAATAGTAACACACCGCGGACCTACGGCTGACTGGGGGGGGGGGGGGGGTGCGCGCAATAGTAACACACCGCGGACCTACGGCCGACTGGGGGGGTGCGCGCAATAGTAACACACCGCGGACCTACGGCTGACTGGGGGGGGGGGGGGTGCGCGCAATAGTAACACACCGCGGACCTACGGCCAACGGGGGGGGGCGCGCGATTGTAACACTCCGGCCAACGGGGGGGTGTTTGCGCGCAATAGTAACACACCCGCGGACCTGCCACCGGCGGGGGGGGGGGGGGCGCGGTGTGTTACTATTGCGCTCTCAAAAAGGAGGACAAATACGCGTCCGGCTTGATGCTGCGCCGGACGCCGGACAGGGCTTTGAAAAACCGGACAGTCCGCCTAAAGCCGGACGCGTATTTGTCCTCCTTTTTGAACCCGCGCCCCCCCGGGAGAGTGTCCGCGCCCCCCCTAGGGGGGCGCGCCCCACCAGTTGAGAACCACTGGTCTAAGTAAATAAGACAAATCAGCAGACGACGGACACCGAGCCGATCTGGTACCTACACCGGAACGCTATCAGTAGAGAAATGAGTACCGTCACGTTTTTAAAATGGTCGCATCGACTTGGTACCGAAGTATCGGATCTCGTGACATCCCTCCTGTCTGCCTGAGAAGAACAAGCTGTCCTCGCGCTGTTTACTTGGTTGTCATGACTTTGAGGATGAGCAACTGGAACAGTGACGTCAATCACTCACAAAGTGGAGAGCGAGCGGACGGACGACCATTCGTTTGAGTTCAGTGGAGCGGACAGCTCTCGTCATGACATTTTATACACTTTTGAACCAGCGGCGGCAATAATTTAGCTAAATGTATATAGTGGAAACACTGGTTGTTCAGCAAGCAAGCAAACAGATCTGAAGGGTTAGGGTTGGAGGATGAAAAGATAAAGGACACAACAGATGGACTATACAGTGTTAAAAAAGAGAACATGGTGTACAAAACTAAATATATAGAAGAAAAAAGGTTGTACGATCCTTTCATGCCCAGTTGCTATACTGTTAATCTAATGTGGATGTAAATGTAGTTACATTTAAACTGACCGAACAGCAAAGAGGTTGTCAACCATTTTGTAAAAGTGTAATTCAAATGAGCAATCAACTGAAAACCTTATATAAAATAATATTATTTATAATTTAATATGTTATAAATAATTGTCATCACAGAAACTGGTAAACCATTTCTTCTTGTCATTCCGTGGCAATGGTTGAACTCAAAATAAAAACTAATGTTATGTTATTTTCTACTTTGCATATTTTCCAGGAAAAGATTCTGGCAAAGAACATGGGTCCAGAAGAGCTAAAAAGAAAGCGTGGTCCAAAGTTGAGGTGGCTGCAGTAATGCGGCATTTCAAAGATCTGATACGCAAAGGAAAACCGGCTTCAAAAAATGAGTGCAGTCACTGTAAGCAGGTAGAAGATCCTGCATTGACACACAGAACAGTCCAGAATATAAGGGACTTTGTGAGAAACCGCGGAATAGCTGCAAAGAGGCAGGCTCCTAAACCAACAGACAACGATCAGTGATCTTCTATTTGTTTGATAAAAATGTTATTCTAGCAGGAAAGCTAAAAAAAAAGGTAGAATCACTGTTTAATTGTATGTTTCTTTATCTACCCGTTTTTGTGGTTAATTATACTGTTGTGGAATAACTTTTAATGTTTTATACCGCAACCATATATTCATTTGTCTTTAAGTAAATTAGACTTAATTTAAGTTATTCAAAGTCATGGCACTTTATTTGTGACGGGTTGTTGGCTATTGTCATTGCCAAAAAGAATGATAACTGGATGTGTGTCATCCACACCAAAATATTGTCATACTTTTAGTTTTTACTTAAGTATTTAAAGTACTTAAAGAGCACTTTATTGGAAATAAAGTGACTGTTCCAGTAATGCTGTGTGCTGTCATGTGTGTGTAATCTATGTTAATGAGTAGTGACATCATTAGCCCTTTAAAGACCCAATAGTGTTTTCTTGTACCCTTTAAACCACATACATGTCAGAGAGCTAACTGTCCGCTTAAACCACAATGGTGTCAGGGTTATGTGTAAGAGGTTGTAGGGAGTTGTGTAGGGTGTGTATGAGATCTAAAGTCACATGATTTTTTTGTAGATTTTTTGCAATGTTTCAACCCAACCCCCATAGCTCTAGGACCTCAGGAAAGGGGAGTCCATCTAAACCACCACCGGGCTGGTTTGGGGAAAAGGTCCTGCTATGACATATAAACCCGTATGTGTGTGTGTGTGTGTGTGTGTGTGTGTGTGTGTGTGTGTGTGTGTTAAACATGTGTGTTGGTGTTCAGGTGTGTGTGTGTAAAACATGTGTGTTGGTGTTCAGGTCTGTGTGTGTGTGTGTGTGTCTGTGTGTGTAAAACATGCGTGTTGGTGTTCAGGTCTGTGTGTGTGTGTGTGTGTGTGTAAAACATGTGTGCTGGTGTTCAGGTGTGTGTGTGTGTGTGTGTGTGTGTAAAACGTGTGTTGGGGTTCAGGTGTGTGTGTGTGTGTGTGTAAAACACGTGTGTTGGTGTCTCCTCTCTGCAGGTGTTCTTCCGCGGCGCGGCGGTCAATGCCATCAGGGGATTCCCGATGAGCGCCACCATGTTCCTGACCTACGAACTTTCCCTCAAGTTCTTCCGCAGCTTCTGAGGAAGACGTGTGGAGAGTTTTATAACACGTGTGGCGGATTCATTGGAGAGAAAATACACTTTATACTTTCTGACCAAACCAAGGACACAGATGCGGACCTGCAGCCACAGCTTGCGTGTGTCACGCGTGTGTCAACGGTTGCGTCCCACAGACTGAGAAAAGCACAGAGGCCTCAGCTGGAAGACGTATGTTCTTAACATGTGACCACATGTTCATGCATGTGTTTCTTATATTAAGGATTTTAAAGAGTTTATTTTATCCACTTTAAATGTATATCGTTTCTGTTGTATCAATTGAATATAGAATCAACATATATAATATAATATAAGTATTTACTTGATTTTGCACATTGCAATAAGCGATTCATTGGAATAAGTGATGAAGAGGAAGAGATGAAATTGACGCCAACTGTACAAATACAACGGACTAATGGAGAATATATTAATCATCGGTGAAGGATTGAATTCTGATGTATTTTATTATGTGGTGTATTTCGTTGATGTTAGGCCTAAAGTTTAAGTGTCAATATATGTATATATGTTTATTACATCGGTTGCAATATCCGCTATTATATCTTTATATATGCCATTGGTTTCAATGTCAAATATGAAATGCTTTTCTAGAATGTATGGTTTTGCATTATAGAATGAAACTTTTATTGTCTCAGAAGGCACTTTATTTTAGAAAGTACTTGAAACTTGTAAATATGTAACTATATCATTCCAGAAGGAAATAAAGATGTTTTAATGTAAAGTTTTGAACAAACGTTTAAAACCACGCGTTGCTTTGAGTTGTGGTTGTGTTTTTCATAAAGCACACAGGACCTCTGCGCCATAAAGATAAAGGAGATTGTTTAGATGAACACGTGATGCCGCTTGTTTTGAAGCTAACACAGAAGGATGCATGGGGTGGAGACCTTCAAGAAGATAAGGCTTATCACTCCTCCTGCTGGAGGACAGCAGATAGACGCGCAGATACACACACTGTTTCTATCTGCTGTGTTTCTATCTGCTGTGAAGAACTAGCCTAGAATGAAGCATGGTAACTTATTTTATTTATATATATATATATATATATATATATATATATATATATATATATATATATATATATATATATATATATATATATATATATACCGTAGTGTAATGTCCTATAGGGACCACTAGGTGGCAGTAGCGTCACTCCTAACACACTGCACAATCAGCGGTTTGCCTTCCTGTATCATTTGTGAAATATTCAAAACAACTTGCACTATCAGTTACTTCTTTTAAAATCATTTAATAATTGATAGATGGATTGATAGGTATATTAAAAATGCAATGTGATGTGTTTTAAAATGATTTAAAAAACTGTTACGTTTTAATTATATTGAAAAGGCAATACCCCATGTTTCACCAGAGGCGGCGCTGTGACTGCAGTTTAATGTAATTTAATAACATAATAAGTCCTTGCGTTTCAATATTGTAGAGGATCAAGGCAGTTCAATAATAGCTCTCACAGCTTTTTTTTTTAATAAACTATTTTTTTTATTTTTTTTTGTTAATGCATTAATTTCCCCAAAGGTATGATTCAGTACCGTTGATGAGACAACTCCATACAGTGGTTAGGATGCACACAGTATTACAGGACATGCAGAACGAAGGACATAATTTGTAGAGCTCATGATTTACATTCTCAACCTCTGTACCCTGAAATGATTTTACCCTGAATTAAAAAAAGGAAAAGAAAGACCCTTTCCTCACTACCGTCAACCTTTCAACTTTAACCTTTAACCTTTTTGTTTCGGTGAGAAGGCAAAGCGCAGTCATTTGCGATGTTGCTAAAGTCCCTAAATCCCATCCATTCCAGTTAAAATGATCATCTATCAAGTCCATAACTTAGTAATTCCCATCACATCAGGTTCAGGAAGTACAATTATTCAAACACCAAACCGTTTGCGTAGATGTGGCCTATTGCGTAGGCTGAGTAACATCATGTTTGCTGTTCCTTTAAAGGTTTTAAATGGAAGTCCAGAGTTCAGAGTTTGTTTCCCGGTATTATGGGATATTTCTGAGTCTCTGTTGCAACCTATTTTATGGTCAACATTAACCGTCGTTATTTGTCTCAACTAGATGGACTTGTCTGACACTTATTACCCATAATGCTATAGAAACGGTTGAGGATAGATGTTCAGGTCAGACAAGGTTAAAGGTCAACATAATAAGCAACAGAAATGTCCACTCTTTATTTCTCCTAAATCTTCCTTATTATTTATTTTTCCCCCTAATATCCGATTGGCCCCCGTTTGGCCCCTGAATACAACCAATAGATCATCTCCTATTACTCTACTCTACCCCCCTAACCATCCTAACCATCCTTCAAAATAAAATACATAAAAACTGGTATATAAATACCAAAGGTACTCAACACAACACAAGGTAAGTTCTCCACGCGATGTCATGCAACAGCGATGAGTAAAAGAGGACAGCGATGAGGCAGACAGCCAATAGGATCACAGACGGATGAGGATGATGATGATGAGGAGGATGATGAGGATGATGAGGATGATGAGGATGATGGCGGTATATAGCCCTTAGTGGAGGCAGCCCACATGCTGTGAACCCCGACCCTGGGAGTCCTGCTGAGAGCGAGGGCCTCACCAGCGGTCCTACAGCTTTACTCAAAGACTAAAAAATAACTTCAACTTCCAAGACTCAAAGCTGTGATTGATTGGCCCGTGAATATAGTTTATGTTTTAGTGCTATTCAACAAATGCTTTTATCTAAAGCGACACAGTGAATTTTAGATACATGTCATTAAGGAGCAGGTTGGGGTTTGGGGGGCTTTATTATTATTTACGTTCAATAATCTATAATAACCTCATTCGCTTTGGTCTGTTTGAGTTATAAAGATCATCAAACACCAGATAGATCAACAACCAACTGGCTGGGAGCCATTGAATGTTACTCCCAGTTGTGCCTCCCTCATTGGGATCGTCTCCATGGAAACGGGCCAGGGGTGCAGGGTTATCTGAGACGAGCTGTAGGACCACAGTGACCACTGGGTCACACTCTCAGCGGGCCGGCCGTGTGTGTGGAGTCAAAGTTAAAGTTAAACTCAGAGATTCAATACCGGAAAACAAAACCAATAAAACAATGCGGTGACATGGAGACTCATGGTATCAAAAAAAGCTTTTCCACCGCTAATGTAGATTTTAAGAGCTTATAAAAGTCACCCTAGAGCCCAGATGGACAATAAGGACCACTACCACCGGACCAAGAGAGCCCAGTCCTACACCTCCATCTGACCAGACCAGACCAGACCTAACCAGACTAGTCTAGACCAGAGCAGATCAGACCAGACAAGACTAGACTAGACCAGACTAGACCAGACTAAACTAGACCAGACAAGACCAGGCCAGACCAGACTAGACCGGACTACACTATTGATCATAATCATGATCATAATAATAATAATAATAATAATTATTATTATTAGTAGTAGTAGTAGTAGTAGTAGTAGTAGTAGTAGTAGTAGTATAATAATAATAATAATAATAATAATAATAATAATAATAATAATAATAATAATTATTATTATTATTATTATTATTATTATTATTATTATTATTATTATTATCATCATCATCACTGTATTTTGGCATTTGGCGGTCTTTCTTTCTAAGGTGTGCATGTGTAAGATTGAGTAGGAATGTGTTAAGTATTTTTTATGTATTTTTAATTTTCTATCATTGCACCGCAGTCTACCGGGCGCAGAATCATTTCACTGGAGCGCAGACTAGCAGACCGACGCCCGCAAAACACGTAGAAACACATATATAAACACACACAGTACATACAGTACATACAGTACACATGTACATACAGTACATACAGTACATACATGTACATTTAGACACTTTTCTTCTGTTTTTATCTTCTTTGCGTTTTTTCTATTGTATAAATATTAAAAGTTTCAAGAACAGAGAGAGCTTACAAACACAAAAAAATATTCGTACAAGCGACATGACGTTTAACTCCAATGAGGGAATATTTCTTTTTTTAAAACAATTTACGTAATTATTGCAATCAAAACGTTATGGCTTTGTCTAGTGAAAAGATCCTATCTGAGTTAGAAAAAAGAAAAAAAACAAAAACAGTAGTGCTTACAATGATGTCATCGTTTTCAATATTTATCATCATTAAGGTTATTCTAATTTCACGAACTAATGTATTTGTCATATACTGTCCATCAACTAAGCACTTCAACTGCACCAGATAATTACGTAATGACTGCTGGGTGCACCATCATGCTTTCTTTATATTATACTGAATACATTATGTATAAAAGTAATTCACAATAGAAATGTACATCATTCTGTAGAGCTGTCTTGGGACCAAACACCACAGTAACGTTTCAGTGAAGTAGTTTTACTTTCCTCTTTTAAAAAAAAACTTTTTTTTTGTTTGTTAATGTAGAAATAACTTATAAATATTTGTTTTCTTTGTATATATATATATATATATATATATATATATATATATATATATATACTGAGTGGAATGGAGTGAATTTGGATAGATTTGACTTTATTCTGTGTTGTATTCGGTTTTCAAGGTTCATGTTTGTGTGTATGGAAAGGTCAGAGGTCAGGGCTGTGTGTGAGCACTAGGGGGCATCGATCCGACTAAAGAAATAAGTTTCTCTGGGTTTTAGCGGACTGACTTCATGATGTCAGAGACGGACAGGAAGGTCGTCGCTGTGTTTTGAGCTAACTAAAAAATGAGCAACATTTTGCAGGAAAATAATGAACGTCAAGAACCGAGGTGTACACACACAGATTACCAAAAAACGAACGAAGACAATCCTAGAAAATAACGATATAAGAAACCAGTTTGTCACGTCGCGTTATAATATGTACCATTTCAATTGTACTCAATGTGTGACAGGAAATGACATCATGTACACTAAGTGGCTACAGCCGCTTCATCCCTGCGTTCCAAACTGCATACTTTCTCTTTTCACTTTTAGTATGCACTGCAAAGTATGTACTGTTGCAAACAGTATGCATACAATTAGGACAAACTACAGGTGAGTTCACTAATTAGCACACCTGCAACAAGAGACACCTGTGTGACGTATCCTCCGCTGCGCAAAGGATTGTGGGTCAGAAAAGCCAGAACAGCATGCTGGCTTGCATACTGCAAAATGCGACCGGATGTAGTAGTAGGACATCCTGGTATTTCTGGCATACTGCATTTATGTATTGGGACATACTAGACCTGTTTCTGGCATACTAAACAGTATGCTAGTATGCGTGTTGGAACGCAGGGTGTGTGTTGATTGTCGATGGGACAGCAGTAACACATGCGACTGTAAATACGCCGGACAGGTAAAGGTGTACATCTGTGTACATCGTAAACATCCCTCAAAGGTGAGAAACTTATTCAACAAACTGATCTAACTTTCCGGTTGTTTTTTGGGGGGGATTCTAGAAATGGTTTTGGAAACCGGTGTAGACGTCTGGCAATAATGGCAGTGTAAACAGCTAAACTGGATCTGACATTTTGCTAAAGGGTTCAAGCTGAAGATAGAAGTCGCCCCTTAAGGGGAGGTTGAAGGCGTGGGTGTTCGTATTTAGTTGAAGATAACTATGGACCCTCCATGTCTGACGTCTATTTAACAGCAAGGAGTCTCCTCCTTCCTTATCCAAGGAGTCATCCCAGGAGTCTCCTCCTTCCTTATCCAAGGAGTCTCCTCCTTCCTTATCCAAGGAGTCATCCAAGGAGTCTCCTCCTTCCTTCACGCCCCTTTCTAAAGTCTCTGAGGAGAAGGTAAACACAGCAGGGTGGCGCACCTCCAACACCTACGCTGATGCTGATCTTCTCCACCCACACGACATTGAACACATCATCATCATCCCAGAGGAGTGTTGCATTCTGGGTTAAATTAGCTCCTGTGCCTGACACCCATAGACCTGATTTGACGCTGTGATCATGTGACACATGCATGCACCCTTAGTTAACACCCTCAGTGACAATCCTCAACTAAAGATGAAGATATGAAGGCACATGGATTTCTAATCATCCAAGACGGGGATCAGCCGCAGGGATTACTATAAAAATAGAAAATTGGCAGTAAAGTAAAATCAAAATGTCCCATAGATTTGAAACAAGGTGGCAGTGAGATTCTTTTTCTTTCTTTTCTTTCTCTCTCTCTTCTAAAAAAAAACAACCGGATAAACGGGAGGACTCACACTTAAAGCGTCCACTGCCTTCGTTTTCCCAGAATGCACCTGGGCGATGACCTCAGCAGTCCAACAGGATGTGTGGTGTCATTTCCTTTAGGAATGTTTAAAGTGTGAAACGCAAGAATCACCCCAACGCTACGCTAACCGACCGCCACACACAAACACGTTTGTGTGTTCTGTACAAAAATGGCGGTTAAAAAAAAAAAAAAAAAAACCCAACAAACAACAAAAAGAAAACAAAGGAGAACTACTTCTTATTTCCTAGGGAGGCGTCCGGCGTTCGCCTCTCTAAATCTAACGCCGCTCCCGGAAAACCTTCGCGGCGCTATCCACACCACACGAAACCGTAAGTAAAAAACCTCCCCTACCAAATCCTCCCCCCCCTCCTCCCCCATGTAATAACTAAACACTCCCCCTATCTCCCCCATGCAATCACAAGCTCTCGCTCATTCTCCCCCCCCCCCCCCCCCTTGTATACCTTGTATATATTATATATATATATATACTTTTTTTTTCTTTGTTTCCTCCCCTCCACCCAGCCCAGGCCAGACTAGAAAGGCTCCCCCCCCCCCCCCCCCCGTCTGGGTTTGGG
>JAOPHQ010001276.1:0-35316 GCA_030340625.1 Merluccius polli | reverse complement strand
TTTGACTAAATGATAAATCGATTAATCTAATAAAAATGTTTGTTAGATGAATTGTGTTAATCGTTAGTTGCAGCCCTAGGGGAATGCACCCCCCCCCCCCCCCCCACACACACACACACACACCAGTGTTAACTGTTATAAGGTACAACCCGGTTATGACCTAGCAGGGGTCTCCAACGCGTAGCTCGCAAGCTACCAGTAGCTCGCTGCCCCTTTCCAAGTAGCTCGCCAAAGGGCAGTGAATCATACATAAATTTGAAAACTTAATTGGTCCCTCGGCACATCTACTTAAATTTATGTCCAATCAAAATTCACAGTTGTCCCGCCCCCTTCCAACACAAAATGATTATTAGCCAATTAGCTGTCAATCAAAAAGTTGCGCTGCTGTCAAACTTGATGAGTCAGTGGTGACGTGAGATGAGCGAGAGTGGACATATATAACAATGATAAGTGAATAAGTAGCAATATCTGTATTTGTAGTAATAACAATAACAATGATAATAATATGAATAATTTTGTGATGTTTTAATACAGAATGTGAGATGTGAACAGTAACATATTGTAAATGTTCAGGAAAAGAAAGCTTATTGAGCTTGTTTGTTCAAAATGAGCGATGAGAATAAATGTTACAAAACATGAGTATCTCTCTGCCATTTTTATTTTGTAAAAGTAGCTCTCAGAGGAAAAAAGGTTGGAGACGCCTGACCTAGAGATATCCTTATGGCTGGATTGTTGAAACTTTTTTATACAAAGCTACATCAGCACCACCTAGTGGCTTGTTCCTGACTTACATCCTCCTACCTGCTCAAAATGATCTGCAATTGTTTGCACTTTTAATGGATTGGATACTAACACACACACACAAAAAAAAGATAACGGTATACATATGTGATCATATTGATTGCTTTATTTCCTCGGGAAAACAGAAACGAACGTGTCTGGTGCGGAAGACAGCATGGAGACCAGCGAGGCGGCGGCAGCCCTTCTCAACATGGAGTCTCCAAACAACATTTTAGATGAGAAGCGCATGAGTGAGTAATTGAATTCATCATCTTCATTCATAATCTCTCAACGTACAAACAAGTTAATGTTTGTACTTTGGTGTGGGATGATAATATGGGGTTTAATATTATGTATGTTTGTGTGTGTGTGTGTGTGTGTGTGTGTTTAGTTCACACCTATGGCACTCTGCTAGAGTCGGACCTGTACATCCCTCTGAGGCCTGATCAGATAGACAACAGTGGCATGGACATCTCCCTGGACGAGGACACCTCTTCCATGGACGACCTTCCCCAGAAAAGTGTCTCCAAACCCCAGAAGAAAACCAAAGGTGAAGCAGCCAGCGGCCCCCTCATTACCTTGTCTTCGTCGTCTCGTGTGTGTGTGTGCGTGTTTGTGTTTGTGTGTGTGTGTGTGTGTGTGAAGGTATAATTAATATGTTACCAATGTCAGTGTTAAAGGGGTACTGTGTTAGGTGTTCTCCAGTGTTGTAGTGCATGTAGCGGTTTATTAAACGTGAGTGGTGCACAAAGTTGAAACACTGCAATACATTCCTTCATTTTTCTTTTCCAGCCAGCGTAGTCTAACATTTTGAGTCAAAACAGAGTGCATTTACTGTCTACTTGCTTGCGTTGCCAGCTAGATTAACTTGAGATGTAGGAGAAAATGTGGGCCTGGTGTTTATCATTTTTAGTGTTATTGAGTTTATGTACCATGTTGTTTCACCAAGTGGAACACAAAATATAAATTACAATCTCTTAAGGCGTGTTCTGCAAAGCTTTCCTGCTAAGCTGTGACCACTGTAAGACGCTTGGGAAGGAAGTGTCTGCATAGTAATGGTTTTTGTGTGGTGTATGGGGGATGGAAAACAGTACACACACACACACACACACACACACTGTCGTGGAATATATGAACTATACACCACATAAAATATATAAGCTTAATATATTTAAGCACTATCACACAACAGGGAGTGCTGTTATACTGAATATCAGCACGGCTGTAATTCGGTCGTCGGTACGAGGCCGTAGGCTTAGTGCCGAAGATAAACATGTACATTTATCTGTACGTTTCCATTTATTGTGCAACCAGTGAAATAAGAATATGTTGATAGATAACGATCGTCTATGTAATTAACTTTTATTAGAACAGCTGTAAAGCGGAGGGATACATGTGTAGTTAAAAGTCCCAGTGCTGTTATACTTTATATCGGCACTCGTGGAAGTGCAATCAAATGACTTGGTACTGTTGTATATAGTTAATTAAATAAGTCACTGTGTTAAATCTCTTTGCACTAGAAATAGCTCCCATCCTCTCTCCAATTGAAAGGTGTTATGTTAGTTAGCATTCACATTGCCACTGTAGCCACACAATCTAGTGCTGAGGCCATGTTAATCTCCTCACTTCTTTATTGTGTAGATTCTTTGGTTCTCTTGCGTCCTTGCAGACATGTCCACGTCCCCCCACAGCGTATTGCAAATTAATTTAGCCTCCTTAACTCTCCACGATGGTCACTCCTCTCACCTTTTGTTTCCTTTGTTCTTACTGCCCACGATGTGAAAGTTTCCTTATAAGAATCATGTGCACCCATTGTCTCATTGAAGATGCCTGGTTAATGCTCCCATGTGTCTTACCATGATCATGCTTTAATTACATCAAATACTGCGTCCTAAAATAAATTATTCTTCATCAAAAGAAATTATTCTTTATCACACACACACACACACACACACACCACCATAAAGAGCTTCGGGTGTCTCGAAAAGCGCCAAATATATGCAATGAATTCTTCTTATTATTTGACCTACTGACGTTCTTCCTTTGTGCTCTCTCTCTCTGCTCCACAGTGCGCAAGCCGCGGGCGGTGCGCCCCTGCTCGCCCATCAACACGCCCAACCTGCCCCTCAGGAAGAAGAGCAAGGAAGGCAAAGGTAACCCCTACCACCACCTACCACCACCACCTACCACCACCACCACCACCACCACCACCACGGGGAGAGCCTCTTTTTAAACATAATAGAAGAAAGCACTGAGGTGTTATCTGGGCCCTGTTGTAAATCATCTTCTGCTCTCCCCTGGTGGAGGAGTTTGGGAACAGCAGTGGCCCTCTCAGCTCCCGCCCCACCGCTCTCCGTTTACCCTCCTCCAGCGGGGGTTCAGTTAATTGATGAGGTGCTGCTCTCAAAGGTTCCCCAGCTTCACGGGTAAAAGAAAGTGATTGTGGGCTGCGGGGCACATTGATTCACCGGCGAAACACCAGTTTTTGGCTTTGGCATGCCCCACACACACACACACACACACACACACACACACACACACACACACACACACACACACACACACACACACACACACACACACAAACACACACACACACCTCTTCCAGATTGTGCTTTATGAGGTAGGATGCAAAAACAGAAGAGAGAGGAGGGTTGGGATGGTACAGTGTGTGTGTGTGTGTGTGTGTGTGTTGGGGGGGCCTAGGGGTCTGGGGTTCTGGGGACCGGAGCTGTGGTTCAACAGCACGCATATACATCACACTGTCATGGTGTCCGGGACTCGAGTGGTTTCTGGAAGGGTTGCTGTTTTTAACCACTTCTGGACAACACGTTGTGCAAACAAGAGTAATGTACTGCCAGGACCTGTATAATTAATTTCTTGCCTGGACACACACACACACACACACACACACACAAGCACGCACACGTGTGCACACAGACACATACACACACGCTTGCACGACGTGCACAAACACATACACACACACACACACACACACACAAATGAAAGCACACATGCACGCATGCATATATACACACAGACAAACACACACACACCACTGTGAATCGATTTACACAGTTATAGGGATAGGAGTAGTGCCTGCTGTTGATGCGTTGGAGCCATTTTGCATTTGCCAAGTCAAAACTCTGGAATGCTAAATGAATTATAGTCTTTAGCTCTGCTCCGAGGTTCTGCTTTGAAAGGCTCATTTGACTTGCATGTATAAAAAAAGACCATGCTCTAATTTTTCTTTTCTCTCCCCCCCCCCCCTCCGCACAAATTATAGGCAACACCATCTACCTATGGGAATTCCTGCTGGCTTTACTTCAGGATAAAAACACCTGTCCCAAATACATTAAATGGACACAGCGGGAAAAGGGCATCTTCAAACTGGTAGACTCCAAGGCAGTGTCGAAGCTGTGGGGCAAACACAAGAACAAGCCTGACATGAACTACGAGACCATGGGTAGAGCCCTCAGGTACGCTCCCACCAACAACACAGAGCCAGAAAACATCGTCATGGTTTTTACATTGTATACATACCGTATACAAAGCCTACAATGCATACATGCTGATGTAAAAAGCCCCTTTTGCACCCAGGTCTACTATATTACCGTTACTATTTAACAAATGCGTTTAGCCAAAGCGAGATTCACATTGAGGTCATTAAGCAGCTGGTATCTTATCTCAGGGATGCCTACAGGTAGACTGTGGACGATGGGGGATTGAACCCAGAGCCTTTCGAAAGGCTATCCTTCCCCCGTCTACCAATGACAATAACAATGCGTGCCCCCCCCCCACCTCCAGGTACTACTACCAAAGAGGCATCCTGGCCAAGGTGGAAGGCCAGCGGCTGGTGTACCAGTTCAAGGAGATGCCGTCGGACCTGGTGGTGATCGAGGACGAAGACCCGGGCTCCGACGCCAACTCCGTGTACGGCAGCCAGCGGCCCGGGGGCCACGGCCGCTCCATCGTCCGCGGCGGCGGCGGCGGCGGCGGGGCCAGGGCCCAGGGCAAGGGGTACGGTCACCTATCTGTGAAGCAGGTGAAGAAGGAGCGGATGGACGAGAGCTTTAGCCAGGAGTTCAACGGGAAGCAGGCGGAGCAGATCCTCCAGCCTCTCCACTTACTGCACTCGGGCCAGGTGTCGGCCATTCAGGCTCCAGGACAGACAATGAGGTGGGAGGTATACCTTGTTGTTTAGAGGGAAATGGTAGAGCCTGTGTTTGTGTGGACATGTTTGTGTGTACATGTGTACAGGGTTGTCAGGCATTTGGGCGATTTTGGTGGGGTGTGTTTGGCTATTGTTTTCTAATGATGTCCAAATACTTGTTTTAACTAATAAGTGTTTATTAATTTAATAAAAATAAATACAATTGTGAATCAGTTTTTAATCTTGTTTATTGCTTTCATACCTTAACCTGAATGCTAAAATGCCTTGCCTGTTTGAGCTGAACATGTTCCAATATTTAAAAAGCATTTCCTAAAGCTGGTCATCTAAGTGTGCTCTATTCTATAATTGCTTTCCCTCTGCTATGAAAATCATCTTTTTGTTTTTCTGCGGTTTAGGTTTTATGATAATACAGTTAAAGGACTTCAAAAGGAGTCTGATAATGATAATGCATATGTAATTGCGTTGTATGTATGAATATAACATTGGAAAAAGACATGGGTATAAATAATAATTGTACCACAGTATACAGCCTTTACAAAACAGTAATATGTTATATTAATATAAGCATCTGTGTGATTAAAGAAATCCACTGTTTATTGACAATGTTTCTTCTCTCCTCAGGACCATTAGTGTTCCAACGTCTCTCCCGATGGTCATCACATCATCCTGCTCGCTTCAGTCGCTCCCCCTGACCAGCGTCATGAGCAACGGCGACTCCATCCACTCCTCCTCCCCGCAAGTCATCCTCCACACCGTGCCCACCATCGGGGGCTCCAAGGACGTGCTCACCATCCAGGCGGCCTCACTGAACCCCGGAAACGGCCTGCAAGAGGGCCCCCCCCAGCAGCTCCTGCTCACCAGCCTGGCCGCCACCGTCACCTCCTCCTCCTGCCCATCATCCGTTAGCCACTGCACCACCTCCTCCTGCCTCTCAGGCCTCGGGCCCCGCCTGCTCACACTCAGTGGGCCCAGCGGGCAGACCATGGTGGCCCAGCAGCCCGGCACTGTGATCGCCACGGTGCTCAAGTCCAGCGACCTCCACGGGCTGCAGGTCAAGGAGGAGATGCTGGACCCTAACTACTTCCAGTCACTGGTGGACAGCGACACGTGCCTGGCGGCGGGCAGCTTCGACAGGCAAGACATGGATTTAGGAGAGGCGGTGCTGAATTACAGGACTGTGATCATCGACACCAGCCAACAAAGCCAGGAGGGACCAGAGAGTGGCAGCGAGAGCTTGGTGAACGGACACTTTTCCCAGAGCAGCAGTCCCGGCGAAGGGTTGACCCCTGTGGAGGAGCTGGAGGTCCGGGGGGAGATGTCCCTACAGCCGGAGCAGGGGCTCAAAGGGCTGCAGGAGCTGCCCATCTCCATCCAACTCCCTGCAAACTTTATCCAGATAAAGACTGAGCCCACAGAGGTGTAGGGACTGAGACCCTTCTGTATACACAGTTAACCATACATAGCTGAATTAAAAAAAAGAAAGACCCTTTTTTAATACAAAAAACAATCATATCCGAGCAATGGATCACGCGTCGCTAGAAGCGCTATGAGATCAATTTCGAGCCTCTGGATATTTTTTTGGTTTACGCACATGAGTATCGACCTCATGTGTGCTTTATGTTTATGTATTTGAAAGATGTCGTTAGGATTTTTAATAAACACACCGTGGACACATACACACACACAAGATATATCATTACCAATTAGGAGAACAGCCATTTGTCAGACTAGGGATCCTTATATACCAAATGTGCCAGTTAACAGTTATTTTATTCCTACGTGAACGTCATACATCAATTGGTGTCGATGCAGAAATAAAGAGACAGTATCTTCACACAGGGGAATCAAAACAACCAAACGCAGTGGAAAAAGATGAAAGCCAAAAGGTGCAATTAAATCTCATTTGAGAGAAAATGTGCTATTTCTTTCTTGTTTTCCTCAAACACACCGTAATGCCTGTGCACAGGAACAAGAGGAGTGATGTCATGGTGTTCAATCGGACACATTTTTTTATATAAATACATTAAAAAAATCCACACCAAAGACTTCCTAACTGAAGAGTGCCTAAAAGGAAGCTCAGCTCAAGATCTCCGGGGTGAAAAGCTAATGGCTTTTCATTTAAAAAGACTTGTGACTCAATTCCTCTTTTCGTGTCCATACTTTCTGTAAGGTATGCATTGCCCTCTCTTTTTGCCCTAGCAACACTGTTATTTTTGGAAATTCTGGGCATTTTTGTGTCCGCCATGTATAGACTACTGTCATGTATGTTTGTAAATAGCTAAAGACTGCATGGGGACAAAGAGCAATGAGGAGAGGAAGATGAAAAATACAAAGAATAAGACAAAAAGGTTTTAAATCCCAATTTATATGAAATAAAATATATATATATATGAATATATATATATACATACATATATATATATATATATATAGACAAATGTAATAATATACAATTGAGATAAAATTTTAAGGCCACACGAAATGTATTTATTTTTCGATTTTTCTAAATTCTGTATAAAAAAAGGCACATTTGTTTTTCTATTTAGCTATATCACAAGGGAATATTATAGTAATATCTAAAACCAGGAAGTTTATTCGCTATTTCTGTCATTTTTTAAAGACATTTTACATTTGTAAAGCTTTCTGTGTAATCAGCATAGCTGTGCTCTATTGTAAAAGCTTTGCATGGATCGCAGCGTCAATATCCTGTTGGTGATGTGTAAATGTCATCTATGGTCTGATTTAAACATGCATTATACCTGCTTTGTTTCCTCTCTTCAGTGGACATACTTCTTTGCCATCGCCATTTTCCAGACAGATTTTCTAACAAATTGTTTTATACACTTCTAATAACAGTACCACAATCACAATGGTACATATCAAACATTGAACTTTTTCGGCTAATGATTTTCTCTCCTCTCCTCTCCTCTCCTCTCCTCTCCTCTCCTCTCCTTTCCTCTCTGTTGGTTCTGTGCTTTCTTTATATTCTCTCTGCTGGTTGCTGGACATAGATGTGTGATTGGACCAGCAGCCCATGCTAAAGCCTTATTGATTGTAATCATGGGCCACCATGGGTAGATACCATTGTGACCCACATCTGCTCATGGGTCATAGGTGTCATGGATGACAATTTGAATGTATACCCTACATACCGGAGAAATACATACACAAAAGGACAATCTATTACACTGGGTTGGGTGAAATGCTCCTTTTCCATATAATTGAGCATTAGCCTCTTTAGGTGGGATTGAAGCTGCTTTATTTTTATTTTGTATTAATTATGCTTTACAGAAGCTTACTGTACAATTTCTCCCGTACTGGCTGTCATTCGCTCTGCCTTCGACCACTGTTTATAAAACCTGGAAGTATGTCCGCTGCCGATGTTTTTTCTTGTGATTTTATTATCATCATAGTCTTTGTCTTTTTGTTGTCTTTGCATCCCCTATGCTGAACATAGATTAGATTTTTAAGGAATATTATGTTATAATTAAAAACAACATTTCCTTTAACGAAATGCATTATCTTATTTTCATGTTTACGTTTTTACAACAATAATGGAAATAAATGAAATCCACGTGGTCGCGGAAAGATAAAAGGCACGTGACATGTTTTAAATCAAAACGCAACTTCTTCATCGGCCCCCTGGTGGTCTACTTCCGCCTAGCATGGCGGCGTGCGGAAGTAGACACCTGACCAGCCGGCGTCCCCACCTCCCGACGGAAAACTGGAACGGGATGCTGCAGTGTAGCGTTATTGGCGAGAGAGAGAGGGGGCGGGACTTTCAATTTACATGGGTTTAGCGGCGAGAGAGAGCGAGAGAGAGAGAGCGGGACTTTCGATATAGGGATATCCGTTTCCGTTACATGTATTCCGATATTGCCGTGTCAAATTCTTCGTCAAAAAAACTCTCGTCTGTATTGTTGTTGTTCTTCTCGCTTCGGGGACTGGGTACACAGCTAACAGGAAGTAACAGACCAGAGATGGCGAAGTTGCTACAGTTGATTATCGTCTCCCAGACCTGACCGTCCTACCTGAGTGTCTCTCCACGGGTGAGTTCCCCCCGCGCAATGTGGCGTCGACGCGTCGACCAATAACGCGGCGGCGGCCAATAACATGGCGCCGACCGATAATTTGGCGTCGACGCGTCGACCAATAATATATACGAACTTTTCCAGTACGTCTCAGTGTTTCCCCTGGCGACCACAACGCGAGCCACGTGACCCGTCACCCGCGCCGACACCGTCAGTGTAGCGTACAGTAGCTAGCCGTGCAAAAAAATAAAAATAAAATAAAAATAATAAAGTGCTAAGAGGCTCCCAAAGGGGGTCACCGTGTCAACCGTCCTCCGCTGTACAGATGATTGAGTGTTGGGTTTTTTTTTTGCTTTGAAGCTCCAAGGGCAGATTGGTGGGTTATTATGTGTCATGTTAGAGGACAGTCAGTCCAAATACCCGTTTGAAGAGGAGAAAAAGAAAGCTTTTGTAGAAAACCATTAGGGGCCCAGTGACTGATTGGACTTCAGAAGAGAGACCCCCCTCCACCCCCCCCCCCCACCCCCTCCGTCGGTTATGGTGGGTACTGCAGTGAATATATTAATACAGTATATCACAATATATTAACACAGGCCGTGCCCACAGTCAGAGGAACCTGTGTCCGCTCCACCCTACTGAGTGAAGAAGTGCCACACGCGACTATCTGTCTCCCGCTCTCTGCCTCCCACCCCCATCTCCTCACCCTCTTTATCTATCACTTTCTTTACCCCTCCCCACCCTCTTTATCTATCACTTTCTTTACCCCTCCCCACCCTCTTTATCTATCACTTTCTTTACCCCTCCCCACCCTCTTTATCCATCACTTTCTTTACCCCTCCCCACCCTCTTTATCCATCACTTTCTTTACCCCTCCTCACCCTCTTTATCCATCACTTTCTTTACCCCTCCCCACCCTCTTTATCCATCACTTTCTTTACCCCTCCCCACCCTCTTTATCCATCACTTTCTTTACCCCTCCTCACCCTCTTTATCCATCACTTTCTTTACCCCTCCCCACCCTCTTTATCCATCACTTTCTTTACCCCTCCCCACCCTCTTTATCCATCACTTTCTTTACCCCCCCCTGACGCTCTTTATCTCTCTGCATCTCTGTCCTCTGCCTCTACCCTCCCATCTCTCTCTTTCTTCACCCCCTCGCTCACTCTTTGTATCCCCTCTCTGGCCTTTGCTCTCCGCCTCAACCCCTCTGTCTTTATCTGTCTTCAATTATCTGTCTTCTCTCTCTCTCTCTCTCTCTCTCGCTCGTAGGGGTGTGTGTGCGCACTGCAGCAGTCGTTTATTGGGAGTGCTACCCTGCAGTCTGACCGGTCTGCTCCCCACCCCCCCCTCGCGCGCGCGTGCACACACACACACACACACACACACACACACACACACACACACACACACACACACACACACACACACACACACACACACACACACACACACACACACACACACACACACACACACACACACAGATCTAGGCCTGCTGATAACAGCCATCACTGCTAGTTTGCTCCGGTGCTCCAACTT
This sequence comes from Merluccius polli, assembly GCA_030340625.1. NCBI lineage: Eukaryota > Metazoa > Chordata > Actinopteri > Gadiformes > Merlucciidae > Merluccius > Merluccius polli. Next base: position 24,789 of record JAOPHQ010001276.1, on the reverse strand, counting down.
CACAGCACTTGGCAATCCGGTAGACCTAAATAGCAACAGCAACAACACTTCGGAGGCATACCATGAACACATGAGAATGAATAATAATAAAATCATGATAGGTTGCTGCTCTGTGAATTAAATCTAGTTTTGAGTCAAGAGATGCGTTCATTACACATGCAGAGCTAATGAAACACTACAGCCCTAAAGATACACCGGGTGCAATTGTTTTTGGTGAATAAGAAAAATACCTGGGGGAGGGGGAGGGGTGGAGAGAGGAGGAGGGAGAGAGAGAGAGAGAGAGAGAGAGAGGCACACAGAGCTGTACTGGGCGGGCGAGACGGGGACTGTTTTGTGGCGCTTGAGGCCGGTGACACGACACGAGTGTTTACTGCGTCGCAGTGGGAGCTGTGTGGAGGATGATGCCTGATCACTGCCAGGCCTCCAGCTTGCTCCACAGAGAGTGCAGGGAGACATGATTTCACCGCCAGGCCTGGTGGGACATGACAGAGGAAGGGAGCTCTAGCCCCGTGTGGCCTGCAGGCTGTCGCTGCCTTGATGCCTGCATTACTTGGGAGTTTAGGGACCAATCAACTGTAAAATGAAAACATTTTATATTTTTTTTTAGCTTGAAAGTATCAGTTAATATTCGTTTTGTAGCTTGAGCCACATCATTTTTATACGCCATTGTGAAATCCCCATGTTTTTGGTGTTGTATGGTGGCCTGCGTGGGGAGGGTACCGTTCGTCCACAAGATGGCACTGGTAAACCACGTGTGAAGCAGGCCCAACCCTAGCAGAGAAACTGGTCCTGAGAATAATTAGTTTACAGTATGGAATTTAATCATACATTAGTTTACATTGTGCCCCGCCCCAGAATGCAAACGCAAACCCCTAAACGGATGGCTAAATAATAGTAAAACAAAAAAGAAAAAAAAAAGTAAACGGCTAGAGGTAACAATTCTTCCACATTTTGATACAGCAACAAACGGGAATTATTCACTTGGGAATGTGTATGTGATATTCCCAATGAGCAGAATTATCTAGCTGTGCTACATGGTGGACAGACACACTCGCTCCATCCCCCCTAACCGCCCTTCATCTTCTCTCCTCGTCATCGCAGCAATAAAAGTGTTTTTCATCGTGAATAAAACATTAAAGGGAGGGATTTGAAATAAGAGACTAATTTGTTCTAATGCTTCATTTGAGGAGCCATTTGTCTGTGTGGTACTGCATGCCTGAGAGGCTGGGCTGTGCAGTTTCATAACCATTCTGGCTCCGTCGTTTTTTTTTTAACACAACCAACCAACCCAACCATATCTATCTGTCTGTCTGTCTGTATGTCTGTCTGTCTAGCTAGCTATCTCTAGTTCTCTCTATCCCTGTCTCCATCTCTCGCTCTCTATCTATCTGCAGAGATATTGTATCTTATCTGTGAAAGTTGCAGTGGGAACGTCACTGAATCCATTTGTGGGGGGGGGGGGGGGGGACTATGCAAGCCTTTCCTTGACTTTCGAGATCTTTGCCCCTCTAAACTCCTTCGTTTAATTGAAGCAGGGTTGCACACCAGAGTTTAACAATTTATTTTCAGTTTTTTTACCTCTCTTTTGTCTCAACAGGCGAGACAAGTGCTTTGTAAGCTAGCTGTGATATCTCTCTCTCAGCCTCCGAGTGAGAGGGAGCCACCCGGAATAACTCCCCTGCTTCTCCTGCTAGGAGAGGCATCTGTAACCTCGGAGCCATTTGATAACGCCTTTTTTTTTTTTTTAAGGAAATGATTCAATGCATGAAATCTGTCATTTATTTTAATTTGATTCGACATTTCATGTTTGAATCGACCACGGTGAGTGATTCTTATTATTAAATGTGCAGATATAACACACGTGCGCGCACACACACACACACACACACACACACACACACACACACACACACACACACACACACACACACACACACACACACACACACACACACACACACACACACACACAGGGCAACACTCAAATTATCTTCAATAGAGCATGCACATTGTTAGATTGTAAGACTCTGCATAACACAGACCTTACAGCTTTCATTAACAGATATATTATAACAACCATCATTTTATGAAGGAGCAGTTTGGATACCATTTTTATGTTTAACCTCAAAACTGCCAGCACTATGCATCAGTTTACCATGCAGTTAAACTACACCCCACTGTACAAACTACATCAGTTTATCAATCACTATAGAAGCTACAAACGTTCATCAAACACTATACAAATGACAGCGGTTGAATACATACAAACTAAACACTACACACACTATAGCAGTTGAGTAAACACAATTTAAACTACTGCAGTTTAATACAATACTAAAGCGATGGGGAGAGAAACACGGAGAGGGAGAAGGAACATCGTTCAACAAATCAACATTTGTTTTATGAACTTTTCAGGAGGGCCTCGGGGCTTGGCAGCGCCTGTGTCAGTTCATTTGAAGTATGTCTGCAATTATTGCATTTGTTAACTCTTGCCACAATTTTTTACTTGACATGGTTGCTTTAGGCTATGACACTATTGATTTAAAAAATACAATGCAGTTGCTGAGCAAACTCGTCTATTTATCATCATATCAACGTTAATGTGAACCAGTTGTAAATATGTATTCACTATTATTTTCGTATGAACTGCCCTGCTGTCAGACGGTATTATTGACTGGTTGGTTCACTTTTGAAGACTTTGAGTCACAAGTCATAGAATGCTCAAATATATAATTTATGAGGCAATTCAAGCTCTACCATTAAAGGGTTTAAGCTGCAAGGCATGCCAAGTGAAGTCATGGTTGGTTGAAAACTAGTCAATGCTATTATTTAGTGGCTTGGGGAATGGGACTTATATTCGTTTTATACAGCAATTTCTATTTTGTCATTTGTTGATGATTTACAGTAACAAACTTAATATCTACACTATTGAAATCATGAATTACTGATTAATTGTTAAAGATATATATCTACCGGTATATTATTTAAAAGTCATCTAGGCGATGACATGCATACCTATCTTTTAATATTCACCTTCAGAAAACACCATATGGTGGCTTACTAGTGGGAGTGTATTTGGGTCGGCCCCAAACCATACTGTAATACTGTAAGTAGAAAAACGGCAGTTTGACCCTGAGAGGAAAACACATTATTTAGAGAGGAGCTGTTTTAATGAACCACTTGGAAAAGATAGAGCTATGTATAATCTGTGCAACAATTCCTCAATACCAGCAGTTTATGGCTCCCCCATCGCATCTATTTGCTCTCTTTATCGTCTCCCTCCCTGGCCAGGGTCACTGGGGCCCAGAGACGGCACACTCCCCACATTTTGACACCTTGATTTTTGTCTGCCTGCCCCATGCAATCGAGTGGATCTTGAACACATGTACCATTCACATACCATTAGGCAATTCAAAATCTCCAATTAGCCCGTCTTTTGAAATGGCAGAAATAATGCCGTCTCAAAAGACACACATTAGGCTAATTGGAGATTTTGAATAAATACTAAATAAATATTGTATCATATTATATTTATATATTCATTTTTTTATCATATAGTATGATACATCTAGTAAGTCACATCTTACCACATCATATAATATATCATATCCACACACTGATTCAAATGTATCACACAATAAGACAAGCGATATTTATCTTATATTCAAAGATATTTTAATTAACAGATACAATAGAAACTGGATGGAACCAATGTTAAAGGTATTCAAATTCTACCTTGTTTTGTCTAAAAAATGATTGTTTATCTTAACTTAAATATACATAAGTTTAGATATGCATATATACAATGAAATACTAAATGTCTTTACTAAATATAGAGCGAGCCACAATGGTTTGTATTATATACATTGTTAGCATTTATTCAACCTAGTGTCAAATAGTAATTATTCTTCCAACACTAATTCATCTTTGTCTTCATTTTACACACAACATGAAGGGCCTAAGAGTGGCGTGGATACAAGGCACTTTAAACATGCAAAAGGACAACATCAATCTCAACACGATACCAAGACAGTGAAGAAATAATTTGCAGACAACACACTGGACGAGAATATGGCTACAATGGCACACAAGCAGACATTTTTATTTCATTGTAGAGCAATGTAATAAATGTGTGCAAAGGGTTTCTCTGCTAGCACAAGACGTCTGCAGTATTGACGGATGGGGAACAGCACCAACAATGACATTAACAATATTGAACGCAGGGCAGCAAATCCAAAAAAACCACTACCAGTCTTATTAGATCCTTCCCAGCATGCGTGCGATCCACCAATTGCAGGGCATGACGATCTGACAGATGACCCGCCCACCTTGGTAGTAGTATGGCCATGGGTTGTATCCTCCCAGGGGCTCGTGGTAGCGACGACAGTAGCGATAACCACTGCGACAGTACTGGCAGCAATACCCGTTGTCGTCCAGGTGGTTGTCCAGTTCCATTCCGATGTCTCGCTGCAAAGGACACAAGGTAATGTAGTCTCCGTCACACAGGGGCAGAGAGACAGGGGACTGGATCAATGTAGACTACATTACCCAGTAGCCTACACAATGCAGTCCTCTGTCTCTCTTTCTCTATGTCATGTAGTCTACATCACATGGAGGCAGAGAGACAGAGGACTGGATTGTGTACTGGGTAATGTAGTCTACATCACATAGAGGCAGAGAGACAGAGGACTGGATTGTGTACTGGGTAATGTAGTCTACATCACATGGAGGCAGAGAGACAGAGGACTGGATTGTGTACTGGGTAATGTAGTCTACATCACATAGCGGCAGAGAGACAGAGGACTGGATTGTGTACTGGGTAATGTGGTCTACATCACATAGAGGCAGAGAGACAGAGGACTGGATTGTGTACTGGGTAATGTAGTTTACATCACATAGAGGCAGAGAGACAGGACTGGATTGTGTACTGTGTAATGTGGTCTACATCACATAGAGGCAGAGAGAGAGACAGCACTGGACAGTCGGAATTGATGAGCATGCTGTGGTTGTACTGTAGGTCAGGGGTATTTATGAAAAGCTAAATGGACGAAAAGATCAAACCACATCCAAGTTTGATCTTTTTTTTGCCGGTTTAGCGGGGTTGTACCTCGCAAGATGACGGGTGACAAAAGAGATCAAGATAGCTGAGAAAGTGGGTTGCCTTGATTTAAGGTCCAGGAGCATTAACATGATATAATACCCTTGACCTTTTCCACTTGCGCCAGAGCTATCGCTACTACCGCACCGTGAGGTGCTCCATCTCTGGCTCCTTACACCCCCCCCCCCCACCGCCCCGACTCACCCACCCCAATCCCTCCACAACTGCTCCATCCCCCCTATCCGACCAGGGCCATCTTCAATCAAAGGGACTCTGACATTGGCGTTTACCAGCATAATTACACCGTTTCTTTCATCTCTGACCTCTCACTCCCTTGGCTGCGGCCCGCACTCGGCACCAAAATGACCGGCCCTCCTCCATTAGAGCATTCAAATTAGAGCTCCGTGTCTCGCTGCCTTCTGCCTGACCTTGACTCTAAGTGGATGGCACATTCCTAAAGCAATTAGCAGGGTAATGATCGCCTAACAAGGATTCTTTCATTTGCTCTCGCTGGTTTGCCTCTGAATTTATAGAGGGTGCCAGATGAAACCCAAACGAAAGGTAAATTGGCTAGAATTAATGGCCCTTGGGTTTTTTTTTTTCTTCTTTTCTTATGTTTTTTTCCTCTTTTTTTTTTTTTTTCAGTGGCGTCGTCCTGTGCCATTTCCAGACTGGCGAAGCTGCCAGGCCTTTGATCAAGGGGAACTCCAAACGGGGGCGCGTACAAGTGCCACTTAACTCGCCCCACTAGTTGAGGCTGTGAGTGCCCTCAGTACGCATTTGACCACATTTCAATCTTCCCTAGTAAATGAATCCTCGGAGACAATCCCCACAGTCTGTCTTGTTAAAAACTGTCTGGGAGTCGGGAGCTAGCCTCCGCAGACCCGCGCATGCAGAACAAGCTGGCGCAAGTCTCTGGCAGTGCTTGATACAATAGCAGTATGTCTGCAATGTTTATATATTTATATATGCGTATGCACATGCAACGATCATTTCAGAATCATTGCGGCTCAAAATATATAGCAACTCTACAAGCTACTTGTAGCACCGAGGCAGGGAAGGATATGGAAGGTGTGTTTGATTTATTCTTCCACGGTATCTGGTAATAAAATTAATGGTTTATAGTTTCGGTCAAGTTTAGGGTCAACCGCTTCTTGGCGACAGGAAGACAAGAGCAAAGAGATCTGTGGAATAGATCAGCGATAATCATATGTGCTTTTCACAGGTTGAGAAGCAAGTAAAAATCAGTCAATAGATCAATGATAATTGTGTGTTCATCTCACAACCAAGTGGCAAAATCTTAATCTCTGGCTCGGAAAATGAGGGAAATATTTTATTCAAATGATGTTCATCATCGATCAAAACAAACAACTAAACAGGTAGCATTGTACCTGAAAGACAATTAATCAAAGCTATTCTTTTAAAACGGAGAGCACATATTAATCATTTTACGTTGAGAGATTTTGTGTGTGTGTGTGTGTGTGTGTGATGCTGCGGCGTTGGCAATGGTGCACCTTGGGAAATCTCTATCTGCCACTAACAAACAAGCAGCATTAATGAAGAGCAAAAGTTATTACCCCCCAGCTCCATCGGATTTCATCATTACACATAGACATGCACGTACACACGCACGCGCACGCACACACACACATGCACGCACACAAGCACCGAGACAAACAAACAGACATATGTATGCACAACACACAAGCCTTGCTAATTGTTAGGCATGCCATCTAAATGAGTCCGCGGAGCAGAAAACTTTGTCATTCAATAAGACGTAACGTATGAGAGCACAACGCGCTTAATTTCCACTTGTTGGCCATCATTTCACACACGAATTAGCACTCTTCATGGCATTGAAGCACGTGCGTGGATATGTTTAAATCTTCCAGCCTAGCTCATCACATTTATTCTAATGAAGCAGGGACAGACGACGTCGGGAGGGAAACACGGACAGGGTACGTTACAATAATAATACATGCATACATACTATGTATGTATGTATATGTATGTATATGTATGTATGTATGTATGTATGTGGTTGCATGCATGGTTGGATGCATGCATGCATATATTTCCTCTTTCTTTCCCTAATGCCCTGTCCACTGCGGTCTCATGCGCAGCATGTCCTTGCTATCTGGGTCAAGGACAGTGGTGGCATGGCTGGGACTCAGCCAGATGATCGTTATGCAGGCTGAGGGGTCCAGGGCTCCCTTTGAAACACACCTGGCTCCAATGTGGCAGCCCTGGCGAAAGGTCATGTCCGTATATCTGGCGACTTCTGCCACACGGGCTCTAATCATTATTCTATCTTCGGGTGGGAAAAAAAAGGGGAAGAGAATTCTCCTAGGGGGCGGACTGCTTTAAAGAGGGATTCAGAACCGGGGAAACATGCAAGTTGGTGTGTGTGTGTGTGTGTGTGTGTGTGTGTGTGTGTGTATGTATGTGTGCACTGTGATTGTGGGAGTGTGTGGAAAAACAGATAGAGTGAAGGTGGTAGAGGTTAAGTAAATGGTTAGTGTTTGTGTGTGTGTGTGTGTGTGGTTGAGCTATGGGTTCCTCTAAAGAGAAAAAAGAAAAGGCTCCATGGATTACTACCACCACTTACCTCCACCACCTACCACCACCACCAATACCAACAAAACCACACTACGGGCAGCAGAAGATGGCTGTCTCGTGGCTACAGACGCTTAGCCCGCCCCCGGATTGGTCACAAAGGCCTTTGTTGCTATCGCCGGGCCCACAAACAGTGACTGCATATGGTGCTGGAATGGATTGCAGCCGTACGTATTACCCGGCTGATAGAAGTGGAATATCGTTTTTTTTCAGATGGCCAACCCGAGTTTTTCATCCTCTGATACGTGTTAATTGCACAGCACCACCGCTCCAGCCACAGAAGGCAGGAGAAGAGAGGAGGAGCAGCGAGAGAGAGCGAGAGAGCGAGAGAGAGAGAGAGAGAGAGAGAGAGAGAGAGAGAGAGAGAGAGAGAGAGAGAAGAACCTGGGAGTGATTGAGGAGCTGAGCGGGTGGTGTATTCCTGCAACTGGCCAGATAAACGTTAATATTACAGGTTGCCTCATTTCTCTGTGGGTCTCTCGCTATTTCCCACAGTTCTGAGGAAGAGAGGAGGCTTTGCCTATTATCACTGAATTTAACTTTAGTGGCTGGTGAGATGAATGTGAATGAAGAATTAGGTGTGTGTGTGTGTGTGTGTATATGTGTGTGTGTGTGTGTGTGGGGCCGTGTTTGTGTGTTTGAGTGCGGGGATTATATCTGCAAGTATGTCTGGAGTTTTGTGTGGTTGCAAAAGTGCAGGATTGTTTTTTTTTTTGTGCCATTTGTTTCAAAGAAATCCTAGCACTATCCATACCACTAACTATACAGTTTCCCAGAGGTTCTCCATGATGTGAAACCCCCCCCCGTCGACAATCGCGCACCCCCCCCCCCCCCCCCCCCCCCCCACCCCGCCCCCGGCGACAATCGCGTACTCCCCCCCCATTCCCACCACTTCTAAAACCAAACTGATGCCCTTGGTTCTATGCACAAGATTAACGATGGCAACATTAATAAATATAATATAAAATGCTATCTCTTCAGTAACGAGTGACCTTGAGAATGCCTTTGCTGTACAGTCCTGGTGTACTGGAGGAGAGAGCCGGTGACACAGTAGGGAGAACCCTGCTGTCTTTCGAGGAGCTGGATATTCCTCTCAATTAACAGAGGGACATTAAGGGAGTCTTCAATGAACTAGCCTTACTAAAACAGAAATAGAGCAATTGCTATGCCCTCTGGTGCTTAACATCAATTAGTGAGCGATTTATATGCAGAAAGAGTTTTAAGTGCTCGTTGGATCGCCTAATCTCCTGGTCAGCACTCACGTAGTCGTTCACGGCGGGGTCGTCGTGGACGTCGCGGATGAACCGCTGACCTTTGACCTCCACGTCAGGTGTGTCCTCCAGGCTCTCCTCCTGGATCCCTGCGTCTGAGAGAGAGAGAATTGAAGATAGATAAAGAGAGAGAGGGGTTAAGGCAGAGAGCAAGGGGCAGAAAGAGAAAATAATTAAATAAAAAAAAGTCAGCGAGAGGGTAAAGAAAGAGAGAGATGGGGAGAGAGAGGAGGAGGGTAGAGATGAAGAAGAGAGATAAAGAGAGAGAGAGAGATACAGAGACGGAGAGAGAGAGGAAGTGAGTGTCTGTGTGTGTGTGTGTGTTTGTTTCATGCAAACCTTACTGTGCTGCAACAGTAATCTCATTGTTTAAGATGAGGCGATCAGGTGGTATTTGTGCTTGTGCTCTGTTATCTCACCGGCTTGATGTTAATTACTAACATTCAGGAGAGAAGATCTGGCTTTTTTTTCATGCGCCCCTCAAACAATGATGTTGTTGTTGCGATTCTTAGAGAATATGTAAATATATTTATCTTGAATCCTCCCATGAGAGCACATTGTAGAAAAAATAGAAATCAATATTTGAGAGAAGATAATTAGCTTGAAGGGACTCATTTGCTTGAAGGGCTTGTACATCGCAACGTCACGTTGCAATGGCCGCCGCCATGTTGGGAGCATAGGAGCATTGTAATGTTATGTTGGTAATGTTTTTTTTGGTCATTGTTCAGTAATTAATCATGAAATGATTTGTCATCGTGGGGAGACATTGTTGTGTTTGAAAGTGCCACAGTGTTTCTCATGCGAGACGGGGCAAAACCATTTTCATTAGCCTGGGTTACGGTATATTTACATTAATTTAGGATTGTACAGTACTACAACCCTCTTGAGTCCTCTCAACAGGGCGGAGTATCACCAACAAAAAATCCCATGATGCATTCTGATGTACAAGCCCTGTACAAGTCCTGTACAAGTCCAGTACAAGCTCTGTACAAGCTCTGTACAAGCGTGGTTCATTGAGAAGTCCCATTGTTTTTGTGTCCCCCTTACCCCTCAGAGGAGTGGGGTAGATCCAGTGGATGGGCAGCTCCTGGCACATCTCCCAGATCTTGGAGTTGAGGAGGAAGGCATGGCTGGCGATGGGCTCCTTGGAGGGTACCCACACCTGAGACTCCTCCACCTTCACCATGTCCAGACCCTCAGTGTCACCCACCTGTCACATGGTGCACGGAGGTAAGACACACACACACACACACACATTTGCATATATGTGGAGACACATACAGTATATTCCTGGATTGTGTTTATTTCTGTCTCGCGTGCACACACACACACACACACACACACACACACACACACACACACACACACACACACACACACACGTGTGCTGTCCCACAGGCTGCATTCCAGCCCCCCTGCAGGCTACTGAGCTAAAGCCATTCTTTTATCTACACCCTCTTCTCTCATAGGCTGGCAACTTCGGGACTCTTGACCACAGTTGCCCTGACTTTTGCTTCCCTTCTCCTCTGCTCCTCTCACACGCCTCAGGGCTTCTCTCTTTCTCTCTCTCTCTTTCTCTCGCTCTCTCTCTCTTGCTCCTGCTCTCTCTCTCTCTCTCTCATATGCACTCTCGCTTTCTTGCTCTCTCTCTCTCTCTCTCTCTCTCTCTCGCGCTCTCTCTCGCTGGCACCCCCGCTCTCTATTGAAGATCATTGAAATTCTGTGATAATTTGACTTTTAAATGTCTTTTAGGAGTGTGCTTTGTTACTCTTGAATATGACGGCAACATCATTAAATATGACACACAATAAAGTTTTCCAATTTTCTCCCTTTCCCGCTCTTCAATCCGTGGTGCCTTGCGTGGCACCCGGCGCCCGTCACCGCGTTTAATTTGTTGATACTGCAGTTATATAAGCTGCAGAGTAAATTATTATAGCTTAATGATAGAAGCTACACGTCAGTGTTTAATAGAGATATATGAAGAGGCCTTTGGTAATGCTTCCCGCCAAACGGTCCACATTTTCATTTTCGTGATGTATATGTAAATACATAGGCAAACAAACCACCCCCTCCCCCTCGTTCCAATCCCCTTGTTAATTATCAAAGCGAAACAGAAAAAAAGAAAAAGAAATCATTCAACAAGACAAATGTTTTTCACAAGGTGATTTTCTCCCCACTATCAGGCTAAATTGCACATTAGTTGAACTCGATGCATAATCCCGGAGCTAAAGTAGCAGACAGAATCATTCATATTGGCTCGTGCATCCCCCGCGTTTACTCACCCGTGTCAGTTCTGTGTTATCTTAATATTTGCTTTTGTACGCTACACTCTCTGTTCTGCTATGAAGTAACACAGTCATCATGACCCACAGAAATGACACAATCTGCAGATGTTCTGCCAGACCCAAGGAGAGGCACGACCGCTGTTTGTGATACGCCAAGCCAAGCCTAAACATATTTCTGTCTTTTTGTGATTTTTATTTTTTGAATGAGGAACAGAGAGTGCACTAATGACCACTTGGCAGACAGGTGTACTCGGTAGTGCTACAGCAATGGGGTGGTGGTATGGCAACGCGGTAGTTAGCGGGATTGCCATTGCCCTGCTAAGCTAGTGCCGCTGCTCGAAGCAGTGTGAGTTGCTTGAAGCAGTGTGAGCCTGCTCTGAAAAGTCAATGGAGGTCAAGACACAGGGGGCGCAGGATGACTTCAACTTCATAGTTGAGGAACGACTCACAATATCTTGCAGGAGGAAGAGCCTGCGGGCGAGGTGGTAAAGGTCAACATCTTAGCGTGGTGTGGAGACCTGCAGTAGCAATGCCCGTTGACAAGCACCAATACAGTAGCTGCTAGATAATGTCAGAAGGGCTTTCCTTACCACTACTGACACATGATACATTATTAACATACAGATACAGCTTTTCTATAATTGTTTTTATTATCATGATTTAAGTATTAAATAGGGTATGGGTGGGGTATTGTATGAAGTATTGTAGGGTGTTGGAGATAGCTGTGCTATGCTAGCCTCTATCACTTAATTATAGGCCTACAGTGGTTACGCAGTAGCCTAATAATGCTAGCCTCCTCTACCATTTACTGGTGTCATGTCTGTTTTTGCATCAGTATTATGGCAGGCTTTCACTTTTCTCACTCTCTTTTTTCACTCTCATTTCTCTATTTCACCTCGTACACTAGGATGCCATGTTATGCTAACAGCTAAACCTAGCATAGCATCGCATGCCACATTTACATCACATTTAGATGAAAGAGCAAGTAGAATGGTAGACATCGTCTTGTTTAAGTAGGCCTACACATTTTGTGCAAATACTCCTGACAATGTTCTGCTCGCCCCTTCATAGGAAGTATGAAGTGCATGCATTTTCTTTCTTAACATTTCATGTTTTTATTCACATAATGTGTTCGTCTTTTGTGGATTATTGTTCTGTCTTTCGCTGTTGTGCTAGTGGGATGTTCTGTGTTTACAACAAGTCATACATATTTTAAGTGAGTTTCTTAATATCGCCAGTGGCATCGCTTGCCGCTGCCATGTGGTGTGAGTGAATCCAGCATTATTATTTGTCTGATTTTTTTTCTCAGACCAGTTAGACTGGAATAACGCTTGGGCATTAATCCAACATGTGTCGAGAGAGGGAGAGAAGGAGGGAGAGAGAACAAATTGAAAACGAATGGAGGAAAAATCCTGGCGCACAATTCCTGTTCATCACCTGGTTTTCCCCCTGCAGACACTGTGTGTTTCCTTATCAGCCGCTTGCAGTTTTATCCACCATATTTTCCATTGTTTTGCACCTCCGCTTTCTGGCCCACTGCACATGCTCTGAGCTCACTTTTACAAAGCCCGCAGCACGGGATAAGCGAGGAGCCATTAGCGCTCGACTTTAACCCACGTGTCATTTATGTGATAACCACCAGGGGGACGAACCCTTCGCTAGGTGTCTCTAGGCCATGAAGTGGGAGGAATCTTGGGGCTACTTTCACCAATAGAAGGACACACCAGAGGTCAGACACATGGTTGTTGTTGTTCATTTCTGCGCTTGAATGCTTGGATTCAGAGATTGGATTCTGACACTGTGTGGTCATATTTTGTGATTGTTATTATTATTAGGCCTCTTAGTAGTCATAGTTTTAGTAGTGGTGGTGGTGGTAGTAATAGACCTAGTAGTAGTAGTTGTAGAAGTAGTAGTTGCCGGGGTGTAGCACAAAATTCTGGGCCCTATACATAAGCAGTCTCCCTTTTCTCTCTTGATCCATGTCTCTCACGCAACAATTAAGCCAACAACTGTACACATGAATCTGTAGTTGTTATTAGGGTAGTCACTAATGAACTGGGTGTGCTACATTTAAACAAGTATTCATAATCTGTGATATTTGTGATATGTGTTCTCCATAGTTTGAAATCTCACCACATTTCAACCCTCCTTTCTCAACATACTGTAGCCTACAATTAGGGTGAGGATTACCTTAACCCTGTGTACTACTTTTACTATGGTTACGTGAGGTTTGCTTGGAGTATCATGCTTAAGAGAATGGTTATTTAAGTATTTATCATTCCCAAGGTATAAGACAAAGCTAAAAAAATACCATCTTAGTTTTCTAACCCCTACATTGAGATAATGCTAACTATACTGCATAATAAAAGACAACTGAACAAGACTTCACTAGAGTCATGTTTTATTTGCAGAAACTAGAAGACAAAATAATCAGCTTTCCAATAAGTGCTAGCCTACATTTTCAGTACATTTAATCTATCTCAGGATCCAACTCACAGTGTAGTGGTTCAAAAGCATGTAGGCATATAAGCACATTTATTAAAACTTTACAAAGCTGGAACATATTTTTGAAAAATATTTTTTGAAGATCAAGTCTTGTAAAAGAAAATAATTAAATCTGAGTGCAACCGGTAACAGAACAAGGTAAGCTTAACTGAAATTGTCTTCTTTAAATAGGCCAAAACTTTAACTGCAGCCTACTGGTCAGCCTATTTCTAACATAATTTAGCCATCTAAAAGTGAAAAATAGAACCATAGATTATATTTATTTAGACTCTGTCTCGTTGACCACCATGATCTTAATAGTGTAATTATTCTCCTCCTCAGTTCTTGGTTTACTTGGCCTACTTTTAAGCCTCTGAAATCATCAGTGAATCATCTGGCATTAACATTACTGTCTTTTGAAGGCTGTTGCGGGTTCAAAAGCTGTCAGTGGTATCGTATGAATCTTGAGATTGCAATGAATCCGTCGATACCCCATGCTAGCTTACTGGGAAAGGGGCTAAATATCGCTCCAAAGTTGAACTGTCTTTACCGCGAGGTCTGCGAAACCTCAATGTTAAATGATTGCTTGTAATAACTTTTAGTAGCCATTTAATAATGTCATATGACATTGTAGCTATGATGCTGATTCATTTTGAATACTGAGTAATGTATGTTATACAATGCAAATATGCTCCAAGCTAGATTCCTAGGTGACTGCCTTCAATCTTAAACAACTGCCGATATTAGCTTAAACCATTCTTTAACTGTGTTAGTTGTGCTCACCTTTCCTTTGAAATAAATTAGTTAGCAGTTGTTTTCCCTCAGTTGGCTTTCTTTCACTTTCTTTTCTGGTACCTCAATTTCCCATGACTATCACAGTGCACATTGGTGCTCCAGCATCAGCAGTAACTCAGCTTGATTAGCTGTGTTTAGAGAAGAATCCTAGTGCAGGTGCGGGCTAAACCATTTTGCACCTTTTGTAAGGGGTCAAAGGGGCATTTTCTTTTATATACAAAGTTCGGTCTCTCAACCAATTTATCCAGCCAATTTTAATTTAGTTTTGACACTAAAAAATGTTGACACTTAAAATAAAAAATTGCAAACAAAAACTAACTTTCATTCCAGGCTTTTCCAGGGCCCTCCTTGCATTGTTGCGCTGGGTAGTCAGTCCCTCTTTTCCCTCCACTACAATGCACCTGAGTAGTAGGCCTAGTTGTAGTAGTAGTAGTACTAGTAGTCGTAGTGTGGTGGTCGTAGTAGTAGTAGTAGTAGTAGACCTAGTTGTAGTAGTAGTGTAATAATAGTAGTTGTATATGCCATCTGCTCTGGTGATAGAAGTGATGGTAAAACCTAGTAAACAAATAGGTAGAACAATTAATTAACTGTTTTTGCAGAACAACGTGGTAGTGTGCTAGTTAGCTAATCTGCTCGATGTCTTGCTGTACAGGGGTTTGATTACTGATCACAGCAATTTAGCTCCAGCCACCACTCACTGGAACCATAACAGAAAAACATACCTGTGGCACAGCAAGACAATAAAAACAACAATGTCAACAAAAGCATAAACAACAAAAGAGTGCATTTGTTGATACTGTATGAGGAGGTCATTGGTAATGCTGAAGTTCCCAGCAACAGTCCACCTTTTTGTGATGTAACACATACTACTAGTAGTACTACTCTTTTAGCGGTCTATTCATTACTTGAAATATTTGCAGCATTTGGACTGGGTAGCTTGTGTGTGTGTGCGTGTGTGTGTGTGTGAGAGAGAGAGAGAGAGAGAGAGAGAGAGAAATGGGATGCAATTACTGAATAAGTCTGAATAAGTTGTTTTAATTAAACATACAGCGCTTGCTGGCCAATTAGTATCTTAACCATGAATCAGACATTAGGGAGAGGTGATGAAAGCAAACACAATTGTCTGTTTTTGGTTAGCACGTATTCCTGCATAAAGTGAAAATGTAATTGTTTTTTTTGGGAGGGTGGACTAAGAATAGGCTTTTTCCATTTTTAAATGTTTTTTTTTTTTTTTTAAAGTGAACTGCTATTCAGCCAGCTTGGTCTCTCAGCTATGTGTAAATGAGAGCTGGCCAGTTTTGGAGACATGCACGCACGCACGCACACACACACACACACACACACACACACACACACACACACACACACACACACACACACACACACACACACACACACACACCCTTTCACCACTTTCAGTGAATTACAAAGTGACATTGAACAAAATGTGATATTTTAACTGAAGACATTTCTCCCATGCCTCCTACTGGGGCCCAATAAAAAATTACCAAAATCAAAAAAACTAAAACACAACACCTTTTAAAAAACACTTTATTTCCCTTTCATACAGTCTCTCACACATTCTCCCTTAAGGCTATTTGAGTAGAGAGAGAGAGACACTTTGGAGGAGGAGATTAAAATGTTATATTGGTTTGAGATTAACACAAGGTTGTGGGGGTTGGCACACGTGGAGGTAACCGCCGACCCAAGGATTTCTTTCCTTTTTTTATACTTCAGTGAGAGAAGCATAGGGGGTGGAGGCAGTGGTGTGGATATTCTCTCTCTCTCTCTCTCTCTTTCTCTCTATCTTTACAGTATGCATGCATGACAGCCTTTCGGTGGCACTACAGAGAGAGAGAAAGATGGAGAGTTAAAGGGAGAGAGAGAGGGAGTTAAAGGGGGTGATGGATAGACTGTGTGTCATAGAGAGAGGGCGTTAGAGAGATGGAGAGTTAAAGGGACAGAGAGAGAGAGAGTTAAAGGAAGTGATGGATAGACTGTGTCATAGAGAGAGGATGTGTCAGGGAAAGAGAGATAGAGAGAGGGTGGGAGTTACAGAAAGAGAGGAAGTTAAAGTGTCAGTGAACGCAAAATCGTTTTTTTGTTTTAAATGTGGTAATATGATCTTCAACATAGTAATCTATGCCATTGTGTCACTGTTACTAAAATAATTATAAGTAATGTAGAGAAAACTGTTGTAAAATCCTATGTTTTTGCCATTCTCCACCAACTAGTTTGCAGGGCTGGCCCGAATACTTAATTTCACGCTTCGGATAATTGTTAGGTTTTCAGAACAAATTTTCAGAGAGAAAAAAAAGAAGAAAAAAAAGTAAATTCATAGTGTGTATCTTTCCCTGCCTGAATCAGAGCCGGCGGAGACCACTGCAGTATTATTTTAATGCAAAAAGCTAAACTCACTCAATCACGTAAGATTGCTGGGTGGACGTCAGTGGCTTTCATCGGTCCGAGTCCGACTCGGTTACAGCAGAGCCTCAATGTAGCCTAAAAGTTTCAGAAGACACACTGCTTCCATAGTGTGAGAGTAGGCCTACTTCCAATCATCATAAAGCAAATAGGTGGTTTAAACTGTGTGCAAAGATGTTATGAAATCGCACAGCAGGACTAGTGCTATTTACCCGCGCTATCGTTTGTGGGATTGGATCGCAATAAAAGGACAAAAACACTGCTACTACTGTTGATTTTCATTAAATTACCAACACGTTATTAGTAGTAGGTTGAGCTTTTTGGTCTTTTGTCCTCGTTCAAACATTGAAATAGCTGCTAAATAGCCTACATTCATTATTAAAACCCTTCTTAAACAATTAACCTCCCCGCTTGCCGCAACCTCTTATTTCTATTGCCACAACTGACTAGTGGGAGTGCCATCATGGAAAACAAAATCATGGGGAGAACCCTAGAACATTTAATACTTTAATATAATAATAATAATAATAATTATTATAATTATTATAATAATAATAATAATAATAATAATAATTATTATTATTATTATTATTATTATTATTACCAGTTAGTTTAAAGTCAGTCTCTGTCGGTCTTGCTGATTTTCACACTGGACGGCAGGTGTCTTTTCATAAAAGATAAACAAAGCATTTGAATCCTAAATTGAGATTCAAATACCTACCAAATGAACGAATGTCCGAAAATTCAAATATTCGGGCTCAGCCCTACCAGTTTTTGAACATTCTTTTCTGCTCAGAACTCAAGGTGCGTCCTTTTTGTGACATTGAAGTGCCTCGAAGGTGTCCCTTTCGAAGGTGTCCCTTTGACGTCACAACGAAGGGATACCGGCGGCGAGATATGCGTGGGTGTGTGGAGCTCCGTCAGGGCAGCGGTTGATGCAACTTGGAGATCATTCAAATGTAGAAAATCAGTGGAAGGTCCCTTTAAGCTCCTCGGGCACACTCATACACAACGACGGTAGGCCTACTAGTTTAAAAAAAAGTATTAAGGTATCACAAAGTTGGCATGGGTCGTAACACAGAATTCGAGCTGAAACAGGGGGTTTACTTACACTTTAAAGGGAGAGCAAGACATGGTGTGTCAGAGAGAGAGAGAGTGGGAGTTAAAGGGAGAGAGAGAGATAGTGTGCCAGAGAGAGGGAGTTAAAGGGAGAGAGAGAGAGAGATAGAATGCCATAGAGAGATAGCTAGTGTGTCAGAGAGAGAGGGGGAGTTAAAGGGAGAGAGAGAGATATAGATAGTGTGTCACAGCGAGAGGGAGGGAATAGAGGGAGAAGGGAGAAAGGGAGAGAGTGAACGAGAGGTGGAGTCGTACCAGTGCCTCTGTGTCCTCAGACGCCACCTCAGTCACTGTGGGAACTCTTGTAGATTGGGTCTTGATGTAGCACCTCTGATGTTTGGCGAACCGGATCCCTGTGATTCCCTTTGACGAGGAAAAAAAAGGAAGTGGAAAGAAAGAAAGAAAGAAAGAAAGAAAAGAATATTCAAAGAATTCAGATGAATGCATGTTGCATTACGTGTCTGCGGTGCCCATTTCCCAAAAGCACAGGGGTGACTGTTTTGTTTTTTTGTCAGAGGAGAACCAAAATCCCTTATAAATAATGCCCAGCATCTTGTTTCATCCAAAAGCGTTTTATGTGGGATTTAATGATTGCCTCGCTAAAACACAATTCTCCTTTTTAAATGGAATTCAACCGAAGTGTGATGTTTGTGTGTGTGTGTGTGTGTGTGTGTGTGTGTATGGGGGTGTGTAAGATGGAGGGTGAAGGTGGAGGGGGGGGGCGGGGGTGGGCGGTTGTTCACACTCATAGTCGAACAAAAACCTCTACAGAGCTCTGTATCACACAACGGTGTTGAGAATGAGGGGTTTTTCCTTTATCTCTCTGCGCAGAGCAGCCTGGGTGATTTAGTGTTTCAGGTCACTGCTACTCTGGTCGTCTGCTCAGACAGGTGAGGAAATCGCCTCCCCTCTTCTCCGAGCCTGATGGTGGTCCTACTACACCACCACCACCGCCAACGATGATAGAGAGAGCCGCAACAGACATGAAATGATGAAATGATGATCATTTCATTCATCCTATGTTAATCCCAGAGAACCAATTGAAAAGAAATCCCCCCCCCCCTTGAAGACCAGACCAGAACAGAGGTAGAGGATGATGATGAGAGGGTATCTGGGGAGGGGGGAAAAAAGGAAAAGAGAGCTCTCTCTCGTATCACGCTGTGAAATCTGCCGCTGTCTTCCATCGCCGGGACATGGCGCAGAGCAACGCCTGTCATAATCCGCTGCATGTCATTTCATCGGTGGGGAGAAAGATGGGGCGATAATGGTCCCCAAACACAGAAGCATAATGTTTATGCCTGGATCTATTGTGATGAGTTGCTGTTTAATTTGTGTCTACTGTAATGGCAAGCTGCAACAGAAAGTAGGGGGGGAGGGAGGACAATCTTGTGATGAGATGCAATGATTACTGAAGTTGGTGAACCAGAAAATGAAAAAAGACACATCATTACAGGGATAAGAAATGAAGGGAAAAAAAGAAAGAGAAAGGATGTCATTTTACTAGACCACATTAAAACACCCACTTGGCATATTAATGTGTTCACGTCTGTGAACAATGTTTTGATTGGAGGCTAGGTGCATGGCAATATTGGGGATAGGTTAGTGGAGGCTGTTCTAATCATGGAGACACGAGAGGCACATTTCCCATCCGCTCAAGTGACTGTCAGCAGGTGATGTTTGGGAATAAAACACCAAGCGAGAGAGAGAGTGGCTCAGCCTTTTATAAGGGGGAAGTTTTGAGGCGACAGACTGAAATTAACTGCCGGTTTGCTTCTTAACTGCAGTGAATAGAGAGCTTAACTCGTGTCAGCCGGAATTAGCTCCATCAGTGGTGTATAATAGGCAACTTATCATGCTTTATCATGATCCAGGGAAATGCTTCTAGAGTATATGACGTCCCATTATTTGGTGTGTATATATATATTCAAAATATATATTATTAATATATTATTTCTTTATATAATTTGTATTTATGTTGGCAGTTATCAACTTAACGTTAACACCACTACGAGTGTTTTTAAAACCATGTAGCTAACCATGTAATGGCAGCTTCACATCAATGCACATGGTAAATATTCACGTGATAGTCTACTTAAAATTGTATACATTAAATGAGTTTATTGACTGAGTAATAATAGTAATATGATTGTGAGGGAACAGGTCTTGCAGGTCTTTTTAGTATGCGGTTACAGATGACACTCGTTTAAAAGTCACCCAAAGTCATTTCCAATCCAATTGACGTGAATACATTGCGGTGCGAATTACAAAGCTCAGCTAGCGCAGTGTGGTCGCTCTCTGTGCGGTCTTCCCGCTCTAAAAGTCATATCTCCAGTGCTGTGTCCTTTCATTCTGAAATGTGTCTGGTTCTTTGCCTGAAACAATGCCATTTTTGCCCTCAGCCCTTTGTCCTGCTGTTGTAAATCCCTCTATTTCCCAGGTCTCTACATGTCCCTCGGGCTCCGTGGAGATTGTTTCAGAGGTGGCTTTGGTCTGTGTAATGGCGTGCCGCATGCCTTTTCCCTCCATCAAAATTTCAATTTCCAACCTCAGCCCTCAGCAAACTGTAGTATAACGTGCATTTTCGTTTTGCCCGTGACTCCATTTTTTACGACGAGGTTTGAATGACTCCGTCACCTTGTCTGTCATCGCAAAAAGGAAAGAATGAAGCAATCCTATTAGTGAAGGGGCTTTACTGCGGGAACAGGCTTAAAACGTGCCCCTTGTTTCACCATTTTTGTGAGTTTTGTGGAAATTCATCACAGTTTTTTCTTTTTATATACATATATAGATTGAAGGACACATGTCATGTGAGGTCACTCTTTACTTACGTTCTTGAAGTCGTGGACCTCGAGCACTTCCTCGCTGCCATTTCCCACTCGGAAGATCTCAATGCGCTGGGCAGGGTCGATCTCCAACACGCTGTCTGTCTCCATCCCATCCACCACAGCCTTGTACTGGTGGTCATACACCTGCACGCACGCACGCATTAGTTTCAAAGTGGATCACTAGCACATCTTAATAGTTATTGACAACCTGTTATTGATTGTAATATAAATAGACAGGATACATAATTGTATATCTTGTTTACCCTGTTTTATGGTAAAGCGAGGATTAGAATAGTACCATTAATAGATGCATGACACATTGGATAATGTTGATTTAGCATTTTTAATGTTTCTTTCAGTCGCCAACTATTAGTATGCAAATGTTAAATCAAACCATGCTTACATTTTCACACAAAAATGGCAGATTAAGTCCTGTTTGTTTGTATCATTTTATTTTTTAAATTCATCACATTTTGCCGTTTCTTCAGTTCAAATGTCTTCATAAGACTGTTGACTTAACTCCTCCTTTTCGGGCTCCTTTTGTGACACCAGAGCCGACCATGTATCCACCACCACGTGCAACGATGTAAGTATTGAAGCCGGGGTACAGCATTAATAAGCCAAGCATTGAGGCAACAATCAGCGGCAAACTGAAAATATTTATATTGACAAGCTGCAGTATTTATATAATGAAATGCATCATTAGAGGTTTGTCTCAAGTAAGCAAAATGAATGGCTTTTTTTAAATCAAATTGTTTTTGGGCCGAGGCTTTTCTTTCTATTTTTTCCTCATCGAGTGTTCATCGGCCTCAGAGCGTTGTTGTTTATCTCCACCGCTTGCTTGTGTACTGTTCTTGGATACGCATGAATGCCTCTTAAAATTCCCTGTCTAAAAAAAGAAAAAAAAGATCCATGCCCAGCAGCTGAAAATATGCTATTAATATTTATGTGAAGCTTGTGTTATGATGAGAAATATATTGCTGAGTTCATTTTCATCCGTCTCCGTGGTAAATGAAAGTATTGCCAAGGAGACGAATGGCTAATGAATATACTTAGACAGGAGTCCATCAGGATGTGTCCCTCCCCCCCTTCATAGAAAACATCTGAAGGTCTTTTTACAGTCTAAATAAGCCCCCCCACCCACCCCCCCCCCCCTTTACAGTACAATGTGCGTACTTAGCATGTTGTGTATCCATGTTTATGCATTATTCATGACATTTAAATGCTCTCTTCTCCACATTGCAATAATTCCTGTCTGATGGGCGACCGGAGTAATAATAGTCAAATGGGATATAATTCTTAATGGAAGATCACCTCCGGAATGGTAGTGGAATATAAAATCTTCATTAACATAGGTCACAATACCCAAGGTTCGAAAGATAGCTACAACTTTAAGATCCTCCAGGGGAGCTAAATTAAGCCAGGCCTTGGTATTTAAGTGTCAATTGAGCTGTTAGGAAAAAAGTTGGGTCATTAAACAATTTCAAAGTCTGTGTGGTGGATTTAAATTCTATTTGAGCATTTTCTATTCTATTAACATAAAGGTGGAACGAGGTGGTGGTGGGGGCGGATTCTGGCAGAGTATTGATTTACTAAAACAGTGAATACCATTTTCAGCGGGCTATCACTTTCGATGAAGATCCAGCGGTGACATTCTCTTCACCTCACAGGGCTGAAATGGATAATAATGTATTACAGCAGTCGGACTTCGACTGGTTCAATATCCAAAGTGGACGCTGTGCACCGTAATAGGTATTCTTGAAATACAAATAAATGGCCTCTCTTGGTCCTGCTTTCATAGTTTTCATTTTTTTTTAAGGTAGATGCTTTTATCTGTGGAGATGCTTGAGATTCTGCATATAAGTAGAGCTGAGCACTACAGTTAAAACACCTTATTTTACCTGTTAAAATGAGAGCAAACATCACTAATGACGATCCTTGTGGCCCTTATCAAATTTACAGGCTGTTAGTTTAATTACAAAGAATTTTTAGACACTTTAATTGGAAAGACATTTAATTACATTTGTGTTAATTCCTTTCCCTTGCACACCAAATTAGCAGAAGAGGCACCAATAGGCAAAAGGTTGAGCAGAAAACAAGGTTGTTTTCAGCTGAGACAAGAAAACCTTACGATGTCACATTACTTGATTCACAAAGAGATTACATTTGGTTAAACGTGTTATCTAGAATCTGAAGCAATATAAGGAAACACGGTTTTTGTTCTAAAGTCTCGAGTTCAGTGATGACTCCCAGTGGTGTGACCAAAACTTCAAGGAACACTTTAACGCAGAAAGACAAATGGCAATAAGGGCATGGCTGAATATTGGAGGCAAGCACTTGAGGGTAATATTCCAAACTATCTGGCACCCAAATTGAAATGCAAATGAATCTGCACCAAAGAATAACAGTTTCGTATTCAAAAAGAGGACAAAACAAACGACAACAAAAAAAACCTACACTGCACTATACTCAGTTCACAGTAGAATAGCCGTGTATTCTCACATCACAGGGCGCCTCTCCCTGTAGTACAATAGATAAAGGATTCCCATCTCTGCTGCCAAAAAGACATTCAGGCTGGGGAGTGTTTGGCAAATCGTGTCGTGGAAGTGGTCACAGACAATGCTGTGTGTGTGTGTGTGTGTGTGTATATTATTTTCTCCCCTCCTCATGGTTCCTCTCTGAGGTGGTCCTTAACAACCTTCAGCCAGATTGTTTCTAACACAGACCCACATATGGGCGCAAGGAGCGAATGAGAAGCGACGGGCACAGACCCAAACCCTGTGGTTGTTTGTCTGAATAGTGCTGTGGCCCTGGAGGACATTAAGCAAAAGGTCACGCTGATATTGTTACAGGTGACTGAGTTGTGGTCAGGACTCTGCCTGAGTCTGAGTGTGTGTGTGTGTGTGTGAGACTGTGTGTGTGTGTGTGTGTGTATGCTTGGCGTGTTGTTCAAATAGACAGGATGATGTGATGACAATATGTTCCCTTGGTAGTCCTTGGGGGTTGGCAGATAGAGGCTCCGGTGAGGTGGAACTGGATGCCTGTCACTCCCGGTGGGCGTATTTGGGGGACTGGTGGTGGGGGGCGGTCGGTGGGGAAGCATGCCTCATATAATAGACTGAGTCTCTTCTTTGGAGCCATCAACAGACACAGTGACTCACTGGTCCACAATCAGTCCTAGTCCAGGGTAACACTATGGGCATTTTCATACAAGGACCCCGGGCCCGGATCCGAATACACTTGACCCCAAAGTCTAGTTTGTTTGATGAGTGTGAACAGTGTACCGTACCCGAGCATCGGTCAACCAACCGTGCCCGAGTCCACTTGAAAAGGTGGTCTCGAGTACGGTTCATGTGTACTCAAGTACAGTTTGCATCATGTGTGAAAACTACTGTACCAAAACATGGACGTGGACTGCTATTCTACATATTTACATTTACATTTAGGGCATTTAGCAGATGCTTGTCCAAAGCGACTTACAATAAGTACATTTGTCAGAAGAAAGTGCAACAATATATCGCTATCGCTACAGTAAGGATTTCACAAGAACAAGTTTCAAGCATGCCCAATTGCTAAGTTAACCCATTGCTAGTATACAACAGAGATAGCTAGGGTAAGATGCTAAGATACAAGGGCAAGGTACTATTGTGTCAGGACAGACAAACATAGAAGTGTTTAAGGGGATTTTGTTTTGTTGGGGGGGGGGGGGGGGGGGGGGGGGGGTAGTAGAGGAAGGAGGCTAAGCAAAGTGGGTCTTGAGTCCCTTGCGGAAGCAGGGAGCTCGTTCCACCATAGCGCCACCAAAACAGAGAAGAATTGTGACTTTGCTGTGCGACCTTTGCTTGCTCTTAGCGATGGCGGTACCAGCCGGC